>JAODLD010000001.1:51430800-51442591 GCA_026781065.1 Mormyrops boulengeri
CGCCGCCCCGCCCCCCCCCCCCCCCCCGGCCGGCCCCGCCCCGCCGGGCGGGGGGGGGGGGCCCCGCGCCGCCCGGCGGCCCGGGCCGGGGGCGGGGGGGCGGGGGGATGGGGGGTAAAGGGGTAAATGTCATTGCATGTTAATGTGTGTCTGTTATTACTTTGGATTAAGGTATTTTTACTGTAACACCATTGATCCTAAAAAACTTGGTTGTTATTTAAGAGCCTCGGCTAATCTGTTTATGCCGAAAACAGGACTAGGTTTAGGTGGATTAGGGTTTACTGCTGAGTATTGTTGGCATGATGTCTTGCTCTGCATCCTTGTTTCGTCTCCTGCTAGTACCCAGATCTGCTTTTTGATGTCTCCTAATTTAGAGAGGATCTGAGACCTTCAAACACATGAATGTTCTCTAAATGGCTGTGTTACTCCAGCCTCACCAGGGAGAAGCTTCCAGAAAGCATTTGCCTTCCATTTTCTACTTTTTGGCCTGTTCTAGCATCTGACTGGCCCCATGACGCATCTCACACATGCAGGTGACATTTGAGAGGGCTGTGTCAGGAGCGAGCCCCCTTGGGCACAGACGCTCATCTGGTCACTGATGACATATGTTTTCTGGGAAGGTGGCACATGCACAAGAGCATTCCATGCTGGGAAAAGCACTCCAGGGTTTGGGCTAGACTGCTTGAGTAATTGGGAAGGACAGGCCGCCCAGTGGCTCTACGTGGGCTGGGCACCTGCCAGGATGCCCTTTCAGGTTTACAGCCTAGCCCGGGTCAAAGATAAAACTTAGTATAATTTGAGGTGGGTTGTAGCTACTGGTCGAAACTCATGTGAGGCCTGAGGCAAACTTCACCGCCAGCTGGCATAGTCAACACCCCCTCAGAAGATAACGCCATAGACAACCGCCTATGTGTTGGCCAGCACTGCGGGTAGTTCAAACAGATCGTCACATTGCAGCGCAGCAGTGATGAGGCTGTGTAACGCAATTCCTTTCACAGGCACAATTTGGTTGAGGAACCATTTGTGTGCCTAGAAAGTTGGAGATTTTGAGGCAAGTATTAGAATTTAGTGATTAATTAGAATTTTAATTAATGATTAATTGTCATTGTTGACACACCACAGCACACAACACCGAAATGTGTTCTCTGCAATTAACCCATATGTGACAATGTGACAGCAGGGGGCAGCGAATTCAGCGCCCGGTGAGCAGAGCTTGGGGGCAGTACCTTAGTGGTGCCTTACTGGTCGGGGAATCGACTCTGCAATCTTTCAATTACAAGTGCGCATCCCTAACCATTAAGCCACTGGTGTTTGTTTATAAGATAAGATGGAACTTTATTGAAAGAAATACAACAAAGGATAACGTAAGTAAAAATTAGGGCTGCACAATATCACATCACGATTATATGGCGCATGCACAATAATCACCAGGGCTTCAGATAACAGCCGTAAACATTTGTCTGGATGCCAGCTTTTTGGTACTATACAGACATTTACTTATGCCCACAGTTTGGTAAGCAGATTAGTACTATGCCTAAAACATTAATAAGACACCCATAGGTTAGTAATCTGTATAAATTTGGTGTATCCTTATGGTCAGTCTTTAAACTGCAAAAAGTACCGCAACAACATCGATGCTTTTTTTTGCCTTGTTTATCCACAATTTCTCCTCTTTTAAAACATGTTGTGTCTGCTGAGCTGTCTCTGTCTTCACCGCCACTTCAGTGCTTATCGCTTCCATGATCTATGAAAACAGCAGCATGTGACGTGTCCTACTAGCTGAATTTAATAAACTTAAGGATACTCTGAAATTATACAAATTATTATCTTTTGGGCATCAGAATAAGCCTAAAATTAATATTTTAGGCGTATTACAAATCTGCTTATCAAACGGTGGGCATAAGTAAATGTCTGTATAGTACCAAAAAGCTGGCATCCAGACAAATGTTTACACCCATCATCTAAAGCTCTAGTGATTATTGTGCATGCGCCATATAATCACAATTATATCGCAATATGATATTGTGCAGCCCTAGTGAAAAGACAATAAATACGTAAAGGAAAACAAAAGTAACGTCTCATTCTCCTGCTCTGACACACTGTGGCTAAATATTAACAAGCGTATGAACATGTCACTGTGTTCCAGAAGGTTACGGAAGGTTTTCCATTGTACAAGGAAAAGCTCAGCCCTGTTACAGCTCAGTGCTCCTGTTTTTCTTTTTTTTCTTTTTTGTTTGTTTGTTTTTTTGTCACATTTTCTTTTTCCAGAGTAAAACCGAAAGCTTACAGATTAGTTCTTCATCCTTTTTCCCAGCTCCTAATGTTACTGTAACAAGAGTTCCTTCATTTAAGGGGGAAAATCAAGTATCCCCGGGAACTGAGACCTGCAGAATCTAGATCCTAAATCACTGTGCCACCTCCTGTCCAGACAAACTTTTTCGACAAATAACATGCCTTGCAGACATCTGACGTGTATTGTGAAGGCAGAAAGTAGATTTTGCTCTTGTACTGAGGCTGCTATATGTCAGGCAGTTTGCCGAACAGGAATAATAATGACATGCTTCTGCTTCCTCTGCAGGGTTCTGTACATCGGCCTGGGCTGCAACACGGCCCGCTACCTGTACATCTCCTACCTGGAGAATGCCTGGATCGTGCTTCCCATGGAAGTGCTCCAAGGTAACTGGGCCACAGCCACTCCTGTTGAAGTTTAGGGTGGGTCGAGGCTTGTTTGACTTTAAGGCCAGGCCTCCAAGCACCGGAACACGTGTGTGTTTGTTTAAGGCATCTTTTATCAGGCACAGGGCTCTGCCCCTCTGTTTCTCACTGGCACACAGTCAGATGATCGCATCAGAGCATGTGCAGGGAAAGGGAAAACCGGGTGGGTGCCCCCGCCCTCTGGGCCAGGATGAGGAGGCGAGGCTAGTGTTGTGTCCGTGTGTCTCTTATTTGCATGCTGTGCATACAGATATCTGTTTTCTTAGCTGTCGTAGAGTCAAGCACACTCAGATTGTGGCCTCACATCACAAATCCTTCTAGTTATGAGAAAAATGTTCTTTGATTTTATTTCTGTCACGTCTAAATGAACATATTTGAAGCACATCAGTCACCGTAGTAACAGAAGCGTAACATGGTGAGTAAGGCAGCATGTTCAGCTAGTATGTGAATGCCCCTCGGCCCCGGGCTAAGCTTAAGTTTGATGCGTGACCATGTGACCACATGAGGGAGTGCCTGAGAAATGGAGAAAGTAAGAAATGAAATGTGAATATATTTGTTGTCCTTCTGTTTTTATTGGTCGCTGACCACCCCCACCCCCTGCCCTGTTAGGGAGGATCACTGACCACCTCCCCGTCCACCCTACAACATATTTCAGTTCCACACAATTTAAACATCAATTTTTTTAAAATATTGCCAAAAATGTTGTACTTTGTTTAGTTAGCTATGGTTAAGTTTAGGGCTAGGTAAGGGTTAGGCATATTTAGGATTAGGGTTATGTAAATAGAAATGAATGGAAAGTCCCCACAATGATAGGAATATATGAACTATGCGTGTCTCTGTATCTCTGTGTGTGTGTCCATCTTCTGGCAGGTGTGACACATGCCTTGGTATGGGCAGCCTGCATCTCGTACCTGAGCGCGGCAGTGCCCCCCGCCCTTCGCACCTCCGCCCAAGGCATCCTGCAAGGCCTGCACTTGGGATTGGGGCGGGGCTGTGGGGCCATGGTGGGCGGGGTCTTTGTCAAGTACTTTGGTATGAATGTTTTTTTAAATGTTTCTCAACTTTTCTGTTTTTTTGCGGTTACCTATCCCCCCATTTTGTTCTTAACATAAAATTGCGCTTGACCTGTGAATAAAGGTGTAGCTGCTGATTATTCCAACAAAGTGAAGTGTGAAGTTTCAGTTCTCACTGCACCTCCTGAATCTTCTTAGCCTCTCGCTTTGGTTCACCTCTGACCCAATCACAATGCCATGTGTGTCTGTGTGTGTGTGTCCGTCCATATTTTAGGAGCACCAGCGACCTTCCGAGGCCTGGGAATGGCTTCCCTTGTGATCCTCCTCCTTTTCTCCTTCATCCAGTGTCTTACGGGGCAGAGCGAGGACAAAGGTATGCTCCTGTGTGAGACCCACCGCCCTCACCTGTGCCTCCCCACCAGTGTACACCAGTAGATGGTGGACTTCAGAAGGCTGCTGCTGAGTGGAAGTTGATGTTCTTGCCTGATGATAGAACCATCAGCAGCATGCATTCAGGGGAACATCCAGGACCCCAGCAGTGAGCATCAGAAAATTCAGAGACCTTTATTCTTCTCATTTATTCCCATTCAGAGGACAAGATGCTGGCAGAGAACATTCCGGTACCTTCCAGCCCGGTCCCCATTGCCACCATCGATCTGGTGCAGCACCATTCCGACTCGCTGGGTCCCCGTCCCGACTGCCGGTTGCCCGTCAGGAAGACGAGGCACCAGGAAGAACAGGAGGATGTCAACAAGCCCGCCTGGGTGCTGTCGTCTTCACCCTGGGTCACCATCACCTTTGCCATCTACCAGATCCAAGAGATGGTTGCCATTGCAAAGAACAGCCCCACCACTGAGATCCAGCCCCTCCAGGTACTCCGGAGCCCCACCTTGTCTGTCATGTTAGGGCTGTGCCGCGGGTTGTGCTCTAATGGGTTTGTGGAGGGAGCTTGTAAAGGTGGGACCTGGCATACTGACCTCTCCATCCCTCTAATTTCATGCTTTCCACCCTGGACTGCAGAAAGGTGAGAAGGGTTTTCTCTCTCTCTTAGACTCGCAGGATTCTGGTCACTTTGGCATTTAACTTCTTATCAGTGACAGTTACGCATTCGCCAGCTAACTTTATCAGGTACATGTTGAATCCAGGCCTTGTAGAATTTGGCCTGTTCTGTCCTACCTGGTGCCAGGCAGGTGTACCTAATATAATGAAAGTTACAGGATTTTAATATGATTTTTATTGTGCATTATAAGGTGCCCATAGACTGCGGTTTATATAACTTCAATAACCTCCCAGAACAACAAAGCCATGATATATCAACGTCAATCACCATTTCCTTTGTCTCCTTAGATAGCCAATCCATATCACTTTGTTCAGTGACACTCTGTCTTTTCTGTGCATGTCTGTTGTAGAAAACGAATGATGGGCTTTCCACCAATCCTGCTGATAAGTCGTCGCATGCACACCCATCCAAAGGCCCTGGCATGTCCCAGGAACAGCAGAAGCCCCCCCAGGAGCAAAGGCATCCCTCCCCAGTTTCTGACCAGCGCATTCCCCTTCCTGACAATGACCGTACTGTGGCAAACCTCAGTCCTATCCCAGAGGGGGCAGATCCCCCCTCAATTTCACCCTCGAGTGACCAGTAATAAGCAAACACTGTACACTCGAGGCTGAGGGGAGATCTAGCTTGCAGATTTCTGATTGGTGACCTCAGCCCCCCTCTGCCATCTACCTGAGGGATCATAATGAGGGTTTCATTGTGGCGCCGTACCAGGTAAGAGTGCAGAAGCAGCAGAGCTTGGCTTGGTGTGTCCCACACACGGTCTTCTCTGCACGGAGTGCGTCACGCCCAGGCCAGGGCTTCTGCCCGTACCTGCAAACTCCGGGTGGTCTGACTGGCGAGGAGCAATGCTACGTGTTTGTACTCGTCGCGCTTTCGCAGCCTGCGAGTGAAAACGCAGAAGTGCCTCATCTATGTGAAATTATCGCTGGCCTTTTCTTAAACAACGCGACGCCTCTAAATACTTCAAATGTACAAATAAAAATGCTGTAAATACAACTGGGCCCTGCGAAGGTGGCCGGCAGGTTCTGTCCAACAGGGAAACCCCCAGCTTTATGCTGCACACATGTAAGTATGCTTCTAATGCATTTCAGCGACTAGATAAAGTATAGCAGAGATCACTGAACACCGCACACTGTACTGGTAACTGGGGTGGACTTACCGTTATTATACCTGCCACTCCGGAGTCCCCACCACTGTGTGTACCCAGTTTGGTGTGCCTTTGGCTTATTGTATGCTGTTTTGTGGCCTTTTCAAACCTCTAGAAACATGATCGCTGTTTACATGTGTTACCGTGATGTCAATATGACGGTGCGGAAAGATGGAAAGGGAATCAAGATTGTTTTAATAAAGCCAACTTCTTGACCAAACACTATCTGTGTTAATCTGACTCTCACTATTAAAAATTAAAAATGTTGTTTAAAACATGTCAGTATAGCAGGAAAGCCTTAAAGTTTTCCCTTTCAAAATGCAAAAATAGTTCCTAAACGGCAAAGAAATTTGCCGAAAGCATCGCTGTACTTTCAGCTGGAAAGACAGCTGCTCGGAGGCTTTCCCCAGAGAGCCGTTTTATGGCTGTGATGTTTCTGAAAGCAAACACAAGGGGGCAGCGGTTATCTAAAAGTGACATGGGCGGAACTTCAGAGCTCGTCTTCAAGGAGGGAAATGGAACACCTTGAAACAGCAGCAGATCCCACAGAGACAAACTAATGAATCTTACAGTTTACCTGATAGTGGTAAACTTAAGGTATAGCGATTATGCTCTCTGTGAGACCATGTTCACTGCTCAACGCAACAAGATCTGTCATCCAGCATAGGCCGTTTGATGTTGTTACGTGGGAGTTAAAACACAACTCTGAGGCAAGGACACGAGCACTACATCACGCGTGTAGCCAGCAGCCACAGCGCTCTCCTGGGAGCGTGACTCTGGCTGCTAGATGAGGCCTCGTACCTCTGGCGGGGAAAATGAAGAGCGTCACCCTGTATCCAAATGCCCACATTGTGCCTGGCACATGTTGGCCACGTGTGTGGTGTGTTTACAGCAGCAAGCTGTGCGAGATGTGGAGCCAACTGCTGCAGCTTGAGTTACCTGTTCACCATCAACTTGCATGTGGAGCAGCAGTAGGAATGAGATCTGGGCCTGGAAGCCAGAGTACGCATCGCTGTGAGAGGTGTCAGCCTGGGTCAGTTGGGGAAAAGTCACTTAAATGTATGATTGTATGCATAAATAATTTTCTGGCTGCATCTAACAGTAGTGAAATGCTTCACACCACATACATGTGAACTGCTTTCATGGCTAACCGGGACCAGAGGTGAGTGGAGCCTGTCAGAGAGAGAAGCAGTGCATGAGGTCTCTGAAGATAGGAACCCATCCGCCTTGTTCTGTGGATCATGTGCAGCAGGGCAGTGTTTCCCAACCCAGTCCTTGGGGAACCCCGGACAGTCCACGTTTTTTGCTTCCACTCAGCTCCCAGCGCACCTGTACCAGGTATTCTGTGTTCCTGATTTGCTGGGAGCTGGGAGGGAGCAAAAACGTGGACTGTCTGAGGTAATGAGGCCTTACTCATTACCGGCACTTCAAAGCGGGCGAGTTACTCAGCTCCATCTTTGAGACATATTACTGATCGATATGCAGGCACTGTGTCAGGTAAACACTGCAGAGGTGACACGAGCACAAAGAGAGGAAATGCAGGATGTGAAGGCATGCAGGAAGTGCAGGACTCACAGGAAGGAAGGAAGTGCTGGAAGTGAGGGAGCTCTGCAAAATTCAGGATGTGCAGGGCACACGGGAAGTGCAGGACTCACAGGAAGTGCAGGACCTGCAGGAAGCAGATGCACAGGCCTGTAAGTGATTAATTCCCTTGGGAGAGAAGAGAGGCCTCCCTGTTGTCTTATTCATTTATTACCCCCACGGCTCTGGGATGCTCAGAGTGAGCATTTGTCAAACCATTCAGGAAGCGCAAACGTCACCACTGTGCTTAATCTGCTGGCTTTGTATCTGGGAGCTGGGCTCTCACCCAGCCGGCGAGAGGAATGTCTCTGTTAATGTTTCAGTAACGTGCAGACCATGCCGTGTTGGCCGACACTGACACTTGCTGCATTTGAAGTGTGAATAATGTTTATACAGACATTGTTTCAATGGAAATCCCCCCACCACCACCACGAACCCAACAAGCTGTTATTAAGTGTCAATGCCAGCCAGCAGAAACATCCCTGGCTTTTCTCCTTCTTGCAGGAGCATCGCTGTTCTCACCAAGCCATCCATCCACATGTTGTGTCACCCCACATTTCCCTGTGCTTTAAAACACGTCCAAGGACTCGGCGTGACCATTGCACTCTTCATTCACTGGGCTGCTTTCTTCTTTTGCTGACTCTCTTCAATGCCACGGTCCTCCTGGTGGTGTATGTGTGTGCCACCATGAGGCTGGAACCTCCCCGTGAGTAGGTGCTGTGCCTATGTGCCTTTATGTCACTGTCACCACTTCCTGTTCCATTACAGTAACACGGCGTCTCGCAGCGGCAGTCCAGCCCGGCTTCATCACTCCACGTTACACCGCTGTATCTCAGTCCATACAGAGCATGCGACATCTGAATTCCTACCCTGTTTAAAGATAGATGATCTAGATTATAGTATTTAAGTGTTTTTCAGCCTTTATTTTGCTGGGGAGGGAACTTTCCATGGGTGGGGGCATTCTCGTTTCTTGAAGATGGCTACAGCACCTCGCGACAGACTTGCCCATGGATCCCCCCTCCCTACAGCGCCATGTTTACCCGCATGATTGACAGGTAACACCGGACACTGTGCTGAACTGTAGGGGGCAGTCTGGTGAGTCAGTTATAAAAATAATAACAATAATAATGGTGATAAATGGAAGGTGGGGCAGCAAAACAGGGAGAAGCATGCAGGACGGCAGTCAGAGCATCTGCTACAGTCTCTCATGTACCATCATCTTGCGCCATCATGTCTTGCTGTTGTTGGAGGAAGTCAGGACTGATTCTTCCTCAGCAGTGTGGAACCACAGCCTGCTGGTCATAGTCCAGGCCCTAACAGCTTAAGCCTGCTCTTATTATTATTATTATTATTATTATTATTATTATTATTATTATTGCTTAATGGCCAGCGCCCATTCACAGTCACTGCAGTAATGCTGCTTACGGAGAAGTCCCTGAAGCTGGACAGGCACCACAGCACCATGTACCCCCAGCCCCGTCCCACAAAGAACCTTCACTGCATGCCTGTTAAGGAGTGAGCCTCCACTAACCTGAAAACGAGGACAGTTAATGCATGTGTGTGCAATGCTGGCTGCAGAGTATTTATAGATGCCAGCTGAGAAGAGCTGTTCCGCGCACGCAAGCCGGTGCCTAATGTGAATCTGACGGAGCCCCCAGGCTGCCAATACGCTGTGGTTTGACTGACAGCCGCAGGGCTCTGAGAAAGCACCAGTAATGTCTCTGTGGGTGGGTGGGTGAGTGGGAGGAGCTAATTCTCAGTGGAGCCTGGCTTTCTCCTCACCGTCTGGTAAACGATGAAAACATCTTTCTACTGATTCTAAGCCCAAAAAAGTTTAGTGCATCAGAGAAGCAAACTGAGTTTTCATTTGCCTTCACAGAGATAAGTGGGTCAATTGCTTGTTTTTGTTCCCTGAAAGGAATGACATTGACACATATGTATGCATAGGCCTGACCTTACGCATCATCTCATATTGCTTAGAAATTGATGAAGCCATGAAAATCATTTATGCTGCCCGAGGTTGCCTGTCCAGTCAGCTGACACATCTGTGTCCGAGACGCATCCAGCACCCTGTGACCCTTGGCCATTTTGCCTCATCCTCTTTTGTAGGGCCGTAGGGTTAGCTGTTAAAGGCCCCTGATTGGCTGTTTGCCTGCGGACACTTAACCCAGGATGGGGGGCAGGGCTGGGGGGGGCAGCTCCATGATTAGGTGTGTGAGATTTGTGCTGTCCTGGCTGGTACAGACGGTTGAGGCACCTTAGCACAGACAGCTAAGCCTCTTCCTTAAAAACATGGAGTGCAGCAGATATGCACACATTTATCCAGAGCGCAGTATGCGTGACGTAGCCACACAGTGGGGCTGGAGTGATGCACCACAGCAGCTGCACATCTGGAAGCTAGCGCCTCATCCGCTGAACTGCATACGCCCCCCCACCCCCCAGGGCTCCTGCCTGCAGGAAGGGGTGAGTCAGAGAGACACTACAGATCTCAGCTCAGGGTCACTCCTATCTGGAGTGTGTCCCGGGGAACCCAGGGTGCGAGGGGCATCCTCAACTCTTTCATAAAATATTCCCAATGTGGTTTTATTTAGAACCTGAAATGCTTAAAGCAGGCTCTACTTGGTGTTAATCTTCATAAATCCTCCTCTCAAGGGTTGCTTATGTTGGTTTAAAGAAGATGGATCACAGCAGGGACCAGAAACGGTGCGGCTGGAGCAGTCAGAGTGGGGGGGGGCGCCTTCTGCAGGGCCACCTCAGCCCCAGCGGAAGCTTATTTTTATTTCCACAGAGGGAGTGACCTTCAGGAATCATGGGAAAGTTCACCGGAACATTCCTTTATGAGGCTTTATGAGATGCAGGCTCTGGTCCCTGCCTGTCCCCTCCTGGAGAAAGACTCCCACGCGTGCACGCCTGGCTGTGCACGCACGCACACGCTGTGAGCTCATGCATTGACACGCTCTCACACAGATGCACGCAGAGGCTGAGGTCCGCCTACGGCTCGCGGCACACACACGCACACGCTGCCCACAGTACGCTCTGTGTGAACGCGCAGGTACAGCGCTTTGTTACGACGTTTGGTCCTCACATGGGACGCTAACGTAAAAACAGATGCATGTACTCTCTTCACAGCACATGCATGTGACACTTTTGGTGCTGCGTAGAGAGCATAGCTCCCTTTCAATCCACAGCATACGTGTAAACACATGTATACACACACGCGGACACATGCACACACACTGACGGGCAGCCCTGGCTCCACGTGGGTGTGTGGCACACAGCAGTAAGGCACAGCAGGCTACCTGCTCAATAACAGGGTGTCTCTAGCAAATGCATGCGAGAGAGTGCGAGGGGATGGGAGGGGTGGGGTGGGGCCATGTGGGCGGGGAGAATGGGGGGCCGGGCCAGGGTGGGCTGTAGCTCCAGCAGAGCCTGTCACCGGGGAATTTCATTGGCACTGTAGCTATGCCAGCCTCAATGCCTTCTAGTGGAAAAACTCGTACAAGTGATCCAGCGGGAGTGAACCATCCCCCGCCTCCCTGACCACCTGACTGCCGTGAGTCGTTGCGCGCTGTGTACATGGGAAAAGGCCTCTTACTTTATTTGGTTCATCACCATGATAACACAGGCTGCATTTTCCACAGAAAACGCTGGAAACAGCGAGTGCGTGTGGCAGGCCGACTGTGGTCACATGACACAGTGCAGCACCTTAACGTGCTCTTGTCCCTGCTGTCTGTCTTGCTTTGCAAAGTGATTCGTGAGTGACCAGCAGCGACCTCAATATAATGTCACGTTTCATGAATTATCCAGTTAAATATAGATGGATCTGTGGTGGAGGGGAATTGGGGGAGTCACAGGTGGCTCCAGCTAAGGCTTGCTCTCCTCCCGCTGCAAATCAGCAGCACAGTACAGCGTGTTTGTTATATACATTACACTTAATGTATCCTTTCCTCGCTTTGTCAGAATCCATTCATCCATTCCATCATTCATTTTCTACGCCCGCTTCACCTACACAAGGTCCAGAGCCTATCCCCAAAGCTATTGGTGCAGGGTGCTTGGTCATTTTATATTTGTTTTCAGGGGTTAAACATGTTCTGGGTTCAAATTCTCACATTTGAGTTTGACTCATTTTTAGCTGAATAATGTATCCTCTGTTGCCTTTGCTATTATTTTTAGGGCTCCTTGGCAATTTGTGTATCTCTTAGACGGGGGGGGGGGGGGGCGCCGCGGGGGGCGGGGGGGGGGGGGGGGGGGGGGGGGGGGGGGGGGGGGGGGGGG
>JAODLD010000001.1:51446089-51458250 GCA_026781065.1 Mormyrops boulengeri
ACCCCACCCCACCCCAGAGGGCCTCTCCTCGCCGCCGCCGCCCCGCTCGGTATTCCTCCCACGCTCGCTGCCGCCCACGCCAGGATCTGCGTCACGCAAAGGCGTGGGAGTGACACGGCGATGCAGCGAGAGCGGAATATCCCAAAGCAAGCGGCAGGGGAGGAGGGGGGAAAACCGAGCGGCGCCCCGGCCCTCCATACTAAACCCGTGCGCAGTGCGAAAGGCAGCAGACGGCGAACCGGCGCGCCTTCGTTCCAGTGCGTGTCCCCGACTCATCCGCAAAAACTGTGCACTTTTGTCGCATCCTTACCCCCAATCCTCATCCCAGGTGGACATCTGGTCAAAAAACTGCGAAAGGAGTCAGTGACAACTCGGACAGCGGAACGCAGGAGCTATAGAGAGGTAAGTGAAGGGGGATGTGACCGCGCCGCGGGAGCGCGCCGTGGAACCGCCGTGGGCTTTGCGCACACGGAGACTGGGCTTTTGCTGATCTCCGTCGGGCACATCGGATCACAGTGGACGGGTTTCGCCTCCGTGTGGGTGAATCCCAGTGAGATCCAACATGGTGGGCGTGCGGGCGCAGCTGTGTAAATAGGGCATTATAAGAGAGCGTCTTTATCCTCTTCGTCCCGCTGAACTTCTCCTTCATGTCGGAAAAGGGCAGGTTATCGTGCAGTTGGTAACTTTACCGAGAGGATTCTGGTTAAGGAAACAGCGATTTCCCTAAACTTTGTAAGTGAACGAAGAAGCCCCGGTGTTGGGAGATGCGCACGGCTGAAGGTGAGACCTGATCTGTTTCAAAAACCTCATCCAGCTCCTTACTGTATTTCCATCCAAACTAAGTACAGTGTGGAAAGGAAACCTGCAGCTTGTCATTCTTTGTACCGTTGTGTTTTATTGAAAGCATGCTTGTAGATCATTCGTTCGGATACCGTGTTTTAAGTTTAGGATGTATTCAATGTGTTTGAGGTTGACATCTGTATATTAACACGGCGCAGGTGCTAGGGTACATCTCTTAACTCTAAGTCTGACATAAAAGTGACTGTTTCGATATGCGCTTGGTTCCTTTTACGTTATGCGGGTATCGGTGCGGATTTTGGTGAATTTTAGGTGCCTGCTATGCACCGTTGCATCAAAACTTGTTTCCTTAGTTTGGGGATCGGGCAGGACTGAAGGCGCCGTGCTGTTTTTATGCACAAATATCCTGTACTTCTGTGCTGCTGTGGCAGATGGCACCCCGCACATAGGAGATATTTATTTACTGGCTAAATAAACAGTGAAAGAAAGTAACGGTTGCAGCAGAAAGTGAGGTTCTCTGGAGAGTGTATTTTAGGGAGTGACTATGGGGAGTCATACTGGACAGCCCCTCCGGACGTCCGCGCCCCAAACGGTGCTGGTATACACCCTGTCCTGGGACTGTTGGGGCTTGTGACCGTCCCTGTATCACTCAGCTGAAGCGTATTCCCTGACAGCCGTACGCTGTTTTGCAGATTAAGGTAACTGGCCGGGTCACCTTACTCAAGGTGACAAGGACACAGAAGGACAGCAGCTCTCCTGACGTGAATGAGTGTGGTCCTTTCACCGCCCTGCTGCAGAGGATAACGCCCGCGGTTTATACACCCATGGAGGCAACATGTAGTGGGTGGAGGAGATTATCATCTACTCTGAGTTCCACCTTTTTTTACCTCTAACGCGGGAGCAGTAAATTCACCTGGTGAGACTCGGATTGGCTGCAGCCCAGCCGAACGGCGCCTGGGCCAGGAGGGCACGCCCACACCCGCCCCAAGGCGGCGTGCTGCAGAGCTAGGCGGGGCGCCCCCCGCAGGCTGGGAGGGCGCCCAGTGCTCCTTCATCAAGGTTTTAACGCAACCTGTTTTAGCGAACTCCTTCCCTAAAAATACACAACTATCAGTTTTAACAAGCAGATGTTTCAATAACAATAAATATGAACTGTGTCATACCGTGACATTAAGCACAGTAAACATGAAGAGACCAAACACCCATAAAACGCAGGGCTCTGTGGGAGAGAACCTTGCTCTTCCTGGGTTGATCTGAGCTGCTTTGTTACCTTACAGCAGGGATGTCAAATTCCATTCCTGGGGGGCCGGAGCCCTGTGTAGCTTAGTTCTTTCCCTGTTCCCCCACAAATGATTCAGCTCAAGAGCTATGTGGTAATTAGCACAAGGAGTTGAATCAGATGTGTTAAATGAGGGTAAACCCAAAAATGTGCAGGGCTCCAGCCCTCCAGGACTGGAGTTTGACACCCCTGCCGTACAGAAACATGCATCTTCATGGTGTGATGACTGGCAGGGCAATCTGTTTGTTTTGTGGCCTGGTTTTGCTTCTGTGCACTGGACTGTTTCCACAGTGAATCAAAGTATCTTTCCCAAATGTACAACATCAGTGCAGTTTCCATATCCTGAAGCAGCTCACTTGTGCTCCTGTGTGCTTCTCTGGCTATAATTATAGTTTAGTTTGATTCCCTGCCACTTCCTGATCCCCACCCACCCAGGTATGGCGGCAGCTTTGCCCAGGACCCTTGGGGAGCTGCAGCTCTACCGCATCCTGCAGAGGGCCAACCTGCTGTGCTACTATGAGGCCTTCATCCAGCAGGGTGGCGACGACGTGCAGCAGCTCTGTGAGGCTGGCGAAGATGAATTCCTGGAGATCATGGCACTGGTGGGCATGGCCAGCAAGCCGCTGCATGTGCGGCGCCTACAGAAGGCATTGCGAGACTGGGTCACTAACCCGGCGCTGTTCAGCCATCCGCGGGCCACTCCCGTCTGCAGTGTACCTGTCTATAAGCCAGTGGAGCGGGCCGGGTCCGACTCAGATATGGCCCTCGACGCCGAGCCTGCCCCCGCCTCACCACGATCTTGGGCTGAGCCTAGCCTGTCCCCAGCTGATCCTGCCCTTCCTGGCTCCCCGCTGGAGGCGCTGGACACCGCTGCTGTGCGCTCCGTCACAGAGTGCGTGACACGCCTGGCACAAACTCTGCCCAAGGTGGAGCCAGCCGATGTGCGGGACCTCCTTAAGGGCAACAAGAAGCTGGCCAAGATGGTAGGGCACATCTTCGACATGTCTGATGAGGACCCACGCCGGGAGGAGGAGGTGCGCAAGTACAGCGCCATCTATGGGCGTTTCGACTCCAAGCGGAGAGACGGCAAGCAGCTGACGCTGCACGAGGTGAGCCTGCCGGGGCCTGACAGCCAACCCCCTTTCCGGGAAATGCTTTCTACCCTGTTACACTGGGGGGCAATCTGACCACTGGCCGCCATCCCCCTCAGCTGACGGTGAATGAGGCAGCCGCCCAACTGTGCATGCGGAACCTGGCTCTTCTAACACGCCGGGACGAGCTGTTCAGCCTAGCCCGCCAGGTGTCCCGCGAGGTCACCTACAAGTACACCTACCAGAGTAGCAGGTGAGGGTCTGCCGGCTCCTTCTAACTGTCCCCTGCAGGTGTGGGTTATATTGTACTTTCTACCCAACACTAGATTGTCAGATTTTAGACACCCCGTGTAATTAAAATTCTGTTGATTTTGTGCAAGAAATTACTTGCGAAGCAGGCCAAGTGCATTTTGCATGATCTTTCACACACAAGTGGGTCGTGTGACAGGCTGCCCAAGCCTGTTCACTCTCCAGAGATTCCAGGGTGATTAAATGCATCCCTCTGTCTTCCTGCAGACCTCATTGCGGCAACAGGGAAGATCCTTCACCAAAGAGGATAAAAACAGAGGTCAGTGGGGGTCATGGAGCCTTGCTGGTGAGAGTTAACTCACAGCATCGCATCACTCTGCAGTCTCCAGGGGGAAAAGCCCAGAGCAGGAAGGTTAATGCGTTTGAGCTGGAGATGTGTAGGGTTGGTGGGGTCCTCTGTCTGGCCTGAGCATGTGAGGGTGGACTCCTGACCCCTGCAGAGATAACGTGAATAAAACTGACAGGTCCGCAATGTCCCGCCCATGGGGTCAGACTCCAGATTGGGACGTCCTCTTCACCTTTGGCTGTAATACAGCTCCCGTCTTGTCTCTGCCTTCCCACCTGGAGACCATACATCTCATAATCCTGCTTTGGAATCTGTCTTTGCATGAGCATTGTGCTGTCGCCTCCTGTTGGCCCAGTTAGACCCACACTGTAGGTTTCTGCCAGTAAAGCCAGGTAGCAGTAAGCTTAAAATGCCCCCCCCCCCAAAATCCCCTCCCACCATGCTTCTAATTTGACTGATCATCTTGCAACGTGGATTTTTAAACTTTATCAGATCACCCACCTCTGCATTATTAATATTCAATCTGTGTTTTTCATGCTCTAAATAAATAACCAGTTAAGTGACTAAAATGTCCCCCGTGAACCCCAACAAATGCCCCCCCCAGCTCTTTTACAGCTGTGGCTCCTGTCCCCTGGAGCCCCCCCTCCATAGCTTACTGTCTTTAAGACTGACCCACGCTGACGATGGAGAGCCCGATTAAATCACACTGCAGCCCACTGCCGGTCTGAAGGTGCCTGTGACATCAGCGAGTGGGCGTTGCTGGAGTCACCCACAGCCGCATGGCGCTCACTGCCAGAAAGTACAGTGGGGCGAGGCGTCACGCGCGCGCCAGCATCACACACACACGTGCACACAAACACACCACCACACTCATCTAAGAAAAACCCCTCTGTTCGCTCTTAGCCTTTTGGGTAGAGCACCCTATCTGATCCAGTATGCCCAAGCAAAATCATTGCGAGGGTAAGGATCCATCAGGAAGCGAGGATACAAAACCATATATTCCTCCATCGTACATATATTCCTCCATACATTCCTCTTACTCTGGACAGGGTCTTTAGAGGGCCAGGGGTCCCTCTCTGGTAGCACAGGGCACAGGGCTGGGGTACACCCTGGATGGGTTGTCAGATCATTGCAGGGCACACACACACTCACACTCATTTAAAAACAGAAAATAATCCAGTTAGTTTTAGATAAAATGCAGCTGGAGAGCAACCATAAAATGTGTTTTGGACGTGTTGGTCTTCCTGTAGTCCAATCTCTCAGGACCCTTTCTACCCAAGACAGACTTTTTGTTCCGCTGGTCATCCTCTGCGGTTCAGTCTGACTGGGCTAACACAGCCAGATGGGGCAGGGGGGTGGCTGTGTGGGTGCAGGGTAGGGCTTCAAAACCCTGGGGGTGACCGTAGGTCAGGCTCAGTTCTTCAGGGACGTCACAGACTCTGAGCAAGTCTGTACTGATATTTCTGACTGTGTTTCCACCCTTGATGCTTTTAGGAGGGCGTGTTTGACCTCCACGAGGCCGTGCAGCAGATCTGCACACGGCAAGAGATGCTGAAAGAGCGACTGGCCCCAGTTACGCCCACGGGAGGCGAGGCAGCAATGCAGAGCATTCTGACCACCAGGGCGGCGACAGCAGGCTGCCTGCCTACGTCTTTGACCCAGGTAAGCTTCACCGGAGTCACGGATGCAAAATCGGGATTCATCTGCAAATAGTTTTGGAGACAGGTGGACATTTTTAATGTAAAACTCATGTATGTTTGTGTAAACAGATGCAGCTGGAGCGGCTGCTGGCCAAGCAGATGGAGGTCCTGCAGGATGCTGCGGCCCGCGAGAGACTCCACACACTCAACTGGATGCTCCCTCCGCGGGGCCCCAAGCCACTCCCCCAGCGCCTCAACCCCAACGGGGTCTCAGCAGACAAGGTTGAGCAGCAAGGTATGGACATGGGCATGTCTCACAATGGGTGAAGCTGTTGTACCCTCGAGTAGGGTCCTCAATCTGTCTGACTTGCCCACCGTGTTCCCGGTCGGAGGGAAAAGCACATGGGTGGCACCAGTATCCTAGCATCTTATCCAAAACAACTGCCTGCCCAGGAGGTACTGCAGGTCTACTCCCTGGCGATATGTAAGGAGTTTGCGATTGGGAGGGAGCAGGCCAATCAGGACACACTTAGGGAGTTAAGAGGATTTGTCCGTTTCTAACGTGCCCAAGGGGGAAACGCAGCATGCCAGCTTTCTGCTGCTCAGTTGCGTGTAGGAGTGACGTGCCCAGCCCAAGGCGGCCCTCCTCAGGTGTTTTTACTCATTATGTCCCTCATCCTGTTAGTCACAGGCTTCATCCTCACACTGCATCAGCCGCTCCTTTCCTCCGGGAATGGTTGTGGAGTTTCTACGTTTCTTTGGATACGAGCACTTAAATTAGAAATAAATTAAATATGGTTTTAATTAAAGATTTGGCAGCACGATTTCTTTCTGTCCCATTGCTGTTCCATAAACCACTGTGACACCTCCCAACCTCTGCTGATTCCCCAGGACAGCAACAGGGTGCCCCACATGCGGCACATGTAGGTGATCATGTGACTATGGCCCATGCTAATGTTCTCGCTAATACGCATGTCCCTGCAGCAGAGCAGCACAGCCCAAGGGTCTCCAGGCTGCGGTGGAGTATCACCGAGGGTGAGTTGCCCTTGGGGCGGCAGCTGGCCAGCGAGCTAAAGAGACGGCACTCCCTCAGCGTGGGAAGGGCCCCGCCCACAACCTCAGGTGAGCCACACCCACACTATGCCGCCACACCTCTCCCCATGGCAAAAGAGGTTCTGACCCTATATCTCTTTCATCCTCCCCCAGAGCAGAGGATCAGGACAGACTCCATGCAGGGTGTCCTTAACCTCTCTGAAGTCAAAAAGACCATCAAGGTGGAGCCTGAAGACTCCAGATAGCTGCCCAGATCACTGCCAGTCTGTCAAAACACTGACCTGCAGAGCCTTAACAACCAATGTTGCCTCAGAAACAAACATTTTTTTTTTTACTTTCTTTATACCAAAGTGCTTTTAATATACATCAGTGGAGGAAGGGGGTCACGGTGGGGTCCAGGACAGGGTGTCCTCCTAGCTGACTGTACAGGTCCTGTTCTCACTGGTGCTCTGTACATACAGAGTGACTCTCATTTTGTATATATGTCGTTCCTTGGAGCTGTGTTGTCGCCGTTATTTAAATGTGCTGTGTATTATATTTCCTCCAAAGTGAGAGGAACATTAAGGGGTTCTACTGTATATGCACCCGCGAGCAGCTGTGTAACACAGAGGACTGGAGGCCAGAGCACTTTTTATTCTGGAAAGGTTCACACTGCGCACTCAGCTGTTGGCTCACAGATGTGTAACTGAAAGACAGATCTGCTGCTTGCAGGTGCAATGAGCTCTCCGCTATTGCAGATGAAGTCTTATCATGTTCCAGTGTCTGTGCCGTGGCCAACGAAGCCCATATATTTATGAAATAGTTTAAGAGGAGATTGTGTATATAGCCAAAAAGAAATGACAGTCACTTGATTCAGAAAGCAGGGTTTAATACCTCTTTTCTTCATGAACCACTTTCCAGTACGTTTATTGGTAGATCAATACTAATTAGGTGATTTTAGAGAAACCCAGTGAAAGTGTCTTGTTGTCCCACCACCAGAATTGTTCAGCATATGAAACTTCTGTGTTGACTAGCGTAGCTGTAGTCCTACTTCTGAATGATGTGCAGAGTTTAGCTGTAACCAACGTAGATATGTTTTTCCCCTCTCAATTTGGTGTTCTGTGCTGTTAGATTTAGCATTAAAGTCCTAGTTCCTTGTGTTTATGCCAAACAGATTTTCCATGTCAGCACCTATCCCCTTTTCCGACTCATTGATCAACATACGTTCATTAACAGTTATTTACCAGCTGTCATTTTAGCATCCCTGGGTAACGTTCTGACATGCCACACATGTTCTATCACCAGAATTCAAGCTCTATGTGTTGCTGTTCTTTCTGACGTTTGCCATTTAAATACCTCTTATTTTTATTAACACTGACCAGCTCTGTCCTCACATGCAGTAGTCTGGGGGAAAATGTGTGTGTGTGGTTTTTGTATTGTCTGTGAATAGGACAGACTTCTTGGATTTTGCAGACCTTCACTTTGGAAGTGTCCTACAGACACAATGAATGGAGAATTTGGGTGGAAAGAAAGACTGAAATAGGCAGAAAGTGTTTGAAGTATTTTTGCCTTGTTTCTAAAAGCAAGAAACCTATGTGATTCCTAACATATGTTTGTGTATTTGTGTGTGTGTGTGAGAGAGAGAGAGAGAATTAGGTATATATTACATTGTGGGGACCAAATGTAATAAAAACCTGATTTTTTGACATTGTGGTGACCATATTTCAGGTCCCCACCAAGATCTGTGAATGCAATCAAAAAAGTTAAAAATGCCAAATGTCTCGTACTTTGTTTGGTTACTTATGGTTAAGGTTAGGGCTGGGTAGGGGTTAAGGTCGTCATGTTGCGATTAGAGTTTTCCCCATAGAAATGAATGGAGAGCCCCCACAATGTGCGTTTGAACATAATATTATGGGCTTTCAAAACCTGAAGATCTCAAATGGACATTTAACAATGTGTAGCAAATACAGTTAAATCAGCAAAAGTCTTAGGCAATGAAAGCAAATGATGTTTAAAGCTGTTTATCTGGGCTGTTAAGTAATATTTGCTCAGAAATTAAACACTATTTAATATTAGAGTATCTATTGATAAATAAATATTGATGCAATAAAAAGTAACTGGAACTTGTATTGATCTCCAGAAAAGTTCTTGTTGTATGGTTAGAAGTTCCCAAAACTCTCCTAAGGGGAACCCCAGCTAGTCATTCCAAGCATGTGTTAAATTTCATCACCAGCTACCTTAATTAACACAATTAATTAACTTCATGAGATACTGATTAGCCAAAAGTGGTGGGTGAGTAACTAAATACAGGGGTGATTTGAGGAGAGGGTTTGAAATGGCTAAGACAATCTACTTCACAAACACAATTTTCTTTGCCCTAAGGCTATTGCACAGTACAGCATGACATGAATTTCAGATTCAAAAGTATGATACAAAAAGACTTCCACATAAAGGAATTACTTACTTACAGTTACGACTGTGAGAAAATGAAAACGTGATTTTTCTGGAGGAGAATGACAGGAGGTTATCAATTCAGCTAGATTTGTCCATATTTGTCATTTTTAATGTATTAATTGTCTGTTCTTTTACACTACAGTTTTAATGTCCTATGCGGCTCCATTCTGCATCCTGTCACTGTATTTTGGTGAAAAACACTCAAGTCCGTTAAGCTGAAGTTATTTTGTAAACACTAATATATTTAATTTGTTATACAGCACATAAACATTAAACTCTATTTTTTGAGATCTTATTCTGGGGTCTTTATGTCTTTGTGTTTTATACGTGAGGTTTTCAAATAAAAAGTTGTCTAAGAAAAGTCCTACTGATGCAAAGTAAAACTGCGTTATACGTTTAGTCAGATTCTTACTAGAAAATGCAGTAATTGGACAAAGTAGGATTTTTCACAGTAGGGTTGTTTTTCATTTTTGGAAATCACAACGTCTCACTTTTGGCAAAAGCCTACTGCTCCTTACCTGAACCTCTTTCACCAGCCCCGTGTTGGGGGACTCCTCATTTTCACCAGTTTAGTCATGTCAACGTTCACAAGAGACGAGGGCAGGGAGACCATTTGCATATGTGGAAATTCACTGTCTGCTGATGCATGTTTACCAGACTAGTGCGTGGAGTCACATGACCCAAGGAGGCGTCATCAAAGCTGGCGTGACGACATCGTATGGGCGTCCCGTGGGCATTGCGTGTGTCTGCAGCGTCAGGCCCAAAGCGGCAAGCTTTAACCAGTGCTGGGGTTTTTGTTCTAAATCATTTGCTGAACTGATTCGAGATTCCTTTATTTGTCATGTACATAGTTGAGAACAAAATAACATTTATGATGAAACAATGGCAAGATACACACTCAACTCAATCGATTTGAGGTTCAGGCAGACATAAGCTGACTTTCTTAATAACTCAGAACAAGAAGCCCTCACCCGAATCTCTAATCCCAGCCCCAGAGATGTACATCTGAAACAATGCTGCTTATTGGTCTGACCCGTGAGCACCGTGATGACTGACCATGGGCAATGTAATGAAAAACAGTTCCCTAACTAACGCAATGTGACTGCAGTGTACTCTCTGTGACTTTCCAGCACCTTCTTTCCATCTGCACATATTTCGGAACACTTCGCTAACGTTTTATGCAGATTAACACTCCTGTAACTGGAGATTTTCTAAACTAAACTGATGCAATAATGATTACCATGACTGTGGGACTTAAAGCCACGATCGTTTAGTCATGTAATGACTTTATAAACACCGAACACCCCGAAATGAGAGCGAATAATCGCAGCCCGTAGGGAGAGCACACATGTGCGGAGTCGGGCTCACCGGATCTCTCCATCAGCCTGCACCTCGTATTCACACCTTCCCCGAAACTGCGCACTGACTCACATGTACGCAGTTTCTTCCACTTTTTCTGCCCCCCCGCCGCCTTGTGCGCGCTCCCGCTGCCTTCGTACGCACGCACGAAAGGCTTGCAGGGTTTCAGAGCCTTGGTACGTCCCCCACCCAGAGCGTGGGCAGAGCCTGGGGCCGAGCGGACCCCCGAACATCGCGAATGAGTCCGCACTGAATTAAAGATGACCCGTAAAGCGCGTTTTCCTGATTGTCAACGCCGGAGCCCCCGGGGGATTCGGTCCCACATTTCCTCACACGAATTAGTCCCGACTGCATTCTGACGCGCGTCCTTGTATTAATCCATTGCTCCATTTCTAGTCTAGGTACTGCATGCGTCTCACTTCTTTCATTAACGCGTCCTATGGTTTTGTGTAGGCGTTTCACGGTGTGCTGTAACTATTATACATATTACATTATGTTAAATGTAATTTGTGCGTTTGTTAATCTTCTTGCTGGAAGGATGGAAAGTGCATATTACGGTAAAAGCTTTCCCGAAAGAAAGAAAGAAAGAAAGAAAGAAGCGATTCTTCGGTTGTGTCAGTTGACTCGCTATAAATTCACATGATCTTTTATAAAATACATGGCATTCAACATTATTTTCGAAGTCATTGATTCTAAACGGTTTATGATTTTTAGGAAATTGCATTCACTGCTAGGCCTATAAGTCTTAATATCTGTTAATGGAGTGTGAAGTCTGTGAAACCTATACAAAAATATATAAACCCACATATTATGGGAACGTATTATAATTAATGTACAGCTATTTATAAGATCTTATTTTGTTTGCGATTCTTCTTTGCACCAGTAGATGTTGCTGTAGTGTCAGTATCTGTCGTTTGCTGCACCTTTTTAAAAAGACGTTTACATTACTTCGAAACGGTGGAGAAACAAGACCTTTTATGTGGTTAGCTAGTTCAACCTGGAGTCTGGAGAAGAGGTTTAACATCCTATGGCCGTTTGGAATGATTGTTACTTAGTCTCTTCAATCTCTTGACTTCTTAAATTACGTCATTTATGAAATATATTTTCTGCTGCTTGCAAAAATGGATCGGAACGTGCACTTCTATAATAGACTGTTTATCTGATTGCAATTAGGTGGAACGTGGTCTTTTGTTGCACCAGGTTGCCTTTGAATTTCTACGTCGTACTTATATCTTCTATAGGCAAGTAGGTCAACAACGTGCTGGATAACTGTACCCACTAGGTGGAACCATTGTGCTTGTTATATAGCTGTAGTCTCCCGTCAAGCAAAACGTTTCGTGTGTTTGGTTTTGCGAAGACGATGCATAATACAGTGCCTGGCCAAAACAAAGTCACTGCTTGAATTTATATCAGCAGGTAGTTAAAAGCCAATGATAAAATCTTTACTGAAGATTAGCAACGTTATGCAGCGATAAGGTGAAGTCAGTTGAATACCTGAATCTTCTGAATGGCCAGGTTATCCCATCATTGGATTTTTTATTACCTAAAAGAATGGACATATTCCTGGATGATGATGCTGCCAAGATTCATAGGGCTCAAACTATTAAAGAGTGGTTTAGGGAGCAAGGAATCATTTTCACACGTGAATTGGGCAGCACAGAGTTTTGACCTTAACCCCATTGAAAGTCTTTGAGATGTGATGAAGACTTTACGGAGTGGTTCAACTCACCTATCATGAATAGAAGATCTTAACGAGAAATTAAAGCAAATCTGGATGGGAAAAAATTGAGATGCAGCATAAGCACATGGAAACAATGCATTAATGAATGGGCACCATTCAACAGCATTTAACATTGTGATTCGTACAGATGTTGGTCGTTGTTTTTCTGTTGTTTTTCTTTTATGTTCTCCAG
>JAODLD010000001.1:51479048-51504153 GCA_026781065.1 Mormyrops boulengeri
AATATGAAATCCATTTAAACTGTGGTACCTTAAATCCGACAAGTTACCCCGATAAGCCAGTAACCCTGCTTTGTTGTACAGGCCACTGGTATTTCTACAGATTGGTGACAGGGTAGACTGAAATATGGGTTGGCTTGGAGTTGAGCAGCCCAGTAATACAATCTCAGGTTTGGCAGTTTTGACCCTCCACAAGCTGGTAAAGGAGAGATAAACGTAGTCAGGGACGTTTGTTGTTCCATAAAAATTTGACTCATATTTTTTTGAGAGGGGAGAAAATGGTATTTGGCAGTGGGAGTGGAATTGTTTGAAAAACAATATAAGAATTTAGGTAGAACAACCATTTTAATATTAATGTGATCTATCATAGAGATCGGCATAGTATTCCATCTGTCAAGTAGCTCTATGATCTCATTAAGTAGTGGATCAAAGTTGGTGGAGACCATGTTAGTTATACTGGGGGTGATTTTGATGCCCAGATAAATAAAACCTTTGGGAGAATTAGCAATTTGTGTATGTATTGAGGTTTTATATTTATCTCCTCTGTATTTAGCATCATCAAGGCACTTTAATTCTTGTTGATTTTGTAACCAGAAAATTCTCCAAAAATCCCAAAAAACTGTTTATAGTATTTTTTGGAATTATGTTTTGTATAACTGATTATCTCACCCTTAATATAAGCCTTGAATGCTTTCCATTTAACTAGTGCATCTGTTTCATTGAAGAATTTTTTACTTTTAATACCAATCTTCCTGCCCATGAATTCCACAAATTCCGGGGATTTCAGCCATGTAGCTTGAAAGCGAAATCTAAATGCAGAGGGGTTTAAATAATTTGTCTGTAAAGCAAGGGAGACTGGTGTATGATTGGACTACTACTGTACCAGCATTTTCCAATTTTAGACAGTAATGTTTTGGAAATCAAAAAAATCTTTTCTAGAGTGTGTTTTATATGTACTCGATCGGCAAGAGTACTCTAATTTACTTGGATTAAGATGTCTCCAAATCCCTTAAATTTAGGTCAATCCTGAAATTGTTTATAATTTTCCTGGACTGCTGGTCCCATGCCCGTACATAAATCTTTTGTCAGGTCCAATACACAGTTAAAATCACCACCCATAATGTGTTCATCAGGAAAGGAAGAAAAGCAGAGAAAACTGGATTGTCCTCGTTAGAAGCGTATACGCAAATCAAAGTGAGCTGGCTGGATAGTATTGTACCATTTAGAATTAAATATCTCCCGTAATTATCAGTATACTGTTTTTTAAGTTGACATGGAATTGATCTATGTATACATATCATGTTTTGTTTAAACATTTGTATTTAAAACCTCTAATTTTTGTCCTTCTTTTTGTTTGTCTGCTTGGTTTTCAAAAAAATGTAAGTAAATTCTAAAATGTCTCTCTCTATTGCCTTTGTACCCAACTGTGATCTATCCTAACCTTTAACTGTGCTGCCATCTTAATTCTCCCATAATTCCTTCAGAATAACCCACTTTTGTGATCCTGGCTTTCTGTGTGGGACCAGTCAAACCTGTCTGCTTTATCCAACCCTGCTTTTAATATTGTTTTTTTTAATGTGAACATCTGATAGTGGCACCTCACTGCAGCTGAGTGTGGGAATTCACTGTGTGTAGTGAGGTGCTTCTCCTTTGCTTCATGCAGTGGTCTGTCTGCCCCTTGTGTCGTGATGGGCAAGGTCTTTTGGTCATTATCTGGATTTCTGTGTGGTGTGTGCTGTCCCTTGTCTTCTCTAACTCTGATGAGCTGAGCTTCAACACTCAAATCAAAACACATATGGCATCTACCTAGGGTACTGTCAGAAGCTCTACAGCTATGAATACTGTTGACACCCCCCAGCTAATTCTAATGAATGCATTTCAACCAGCTACCTTCAGCATGCCTGTTAACACTTGGTTCCCTGATCATGAAATACATCTCTTGACAGGATTGATGTCCCATATGTTTTCACCACAAAATACAGCAGTCATTCATTTTATAGGATAGCAACTTGAGAGGTTGGGGCAGAACATGATATCGGACTACAATCCAGGACCAGAATCCACCTGCCCCAGAGCGGGGCAGAACCTTGCATAACTGTCCCAGAATAATGTCATTTGAACGGAAGCCATGTTGAAATGCACTCCTTGAAGCTGGCAATGTGAATCCATCTTCCCACTGCTCCCCCTACAGTCCATCTGTTCCTGCTGCAGTTTCTGTGGATTTCAGGGTCTTCAAGATCTTCAGGGTGCTGACTCCTCCTCCTTAACATACGATGTTGTTCTCTCAGGAGAAGGAAAGCAGGCATCCTGCCCTCTCTGGAGGATCTGCTCTTCTACACCATTGCTGAGGGCCAGGAGAAGATCCCAGCCCACAAATTCATCACAGTAAGTGGCTGGTTAGGGAGTCAGTCAGAAGTTACTAGACTCCTTACAATCCCCCCTCCCAGTAGTTCATATTCCACATCCCCCATTTCTCATCATGAAAATGTTATTGTAACTTAACTGACTCAATACTCCTCTTTTATTTTTATGTGGGTTTCAGGACCCTGCACTGTCTGCTGCTTTAATCTGAGGGAGTTTGCTTTGTTGAAGGAATCAGCCTCACACACTGCTTATCTGCTTCTATAACTCAACAAGTAGAGCATTATGCTAACAATGCAAAGGTTGTAGGTTCAGATCCCAAGGAGCACATATAAATTGTAACTCTTCCCTCTATTGTAAGCTTGCTGTTTAACTTTACCTTCAAGGCCCTGAAGGCTACGGGTCTACGAACCGGAGATCCCCGGCTGAAGGAGTGCATGGAGATGCTGAAGGTATCCCTGAAATCCACATCCGATGGCGTCATGCTTGACCGACACCTCTTCAAAAAGTGAGTGAGGGCTCCCCCAAAAGTGAGTTGTGTGGCAGGCCCTTGTTGTGGTGGACACCCCCCTGAAACCTGTGGTCCCTCCGCAGGTGTGTTCAAAGCAACATCGTCCTGCTCACCCAGGCCTTCCGCAAGAAGTTTGTCATCCCTGACTTTCTGTCCTTCACGTCGCACATCGATAAGCTCTACGAGAGTGCCAAGAATCTGTCTGGAGGACAGGTGAATCACAGCACCCCCTTGCTGCTGCCTGCCCATGGCCACGCAATACACATCGCCTGAGTATCAGAGCAATCCAAACCCTTGAGGATATGCCTTCTGTGCCCTACAGGTGGCAGACTACATTCCCCAGCTCGCTAAGTTCAGCCCCGATCTGTGGGCTGTGTCGCTCTGCACAGTTGACGGTCAAAGGTAGGGGTTGTGATGCTGCTGTACCCCTCAACACTCCTCTAACAAACCCCTCTCTCTGTTCAGACTAATGATGCTATCTGCTGAACCCTTGTTTTGGGTACAACTGTACTGCAGTGTGGTTGTAAACATGTTATATTCCATGATTGTGAAATTCTTTATATTTGTTTGTTTTGTTTGTTTGGGTGGGTGGAGTGTCCCTTTAAACTAATGTAGGCAGAACCCCCCCAAACAATGTGTTTCGGTATAGGTTTTCAAAACGATCGGATATTGGTATCAGCAAGAAATCTGCTTATCGATGCATCACTGATTATTTCTGCTGTGGTTTATCAGTCTCTTGCCCTGTGTGTTTTCAAAATGCTTCTTGTTATCGAGTGACTCACTGGTATATCCCCCCAGGCACACGGTGGGTGACACCAAAGTGCCCTTTTGCCTGCAGTCATGCGTGAAGCCGCTGAAGTATGCCATTGCTGTGCACGACCATGGCACCGAATATGTGCACCGCTTCATCGGCAAGGAGCCTAGCGGCCTGCGCTTCAACAAGCTCTTTCTCAATGAGGATGGTGAGGGTGCCCGTCTCCACAACAACTCGCCACGCAAGCTGACATGGTGGGACCTTCCATACACATACACGTGATGGGCGTAAATTTTTGCCCAGATTCATCTGTGAAACAAAACTGTAGCATGAATTTGGGCCAAGGCAGTCGGGCCATTCTGTGGTGCTCTGTTACTGTAGCAGTGAGATGAAAGTTTAATGAAGGAGTCTGAGTTGATGAGTGTGCTGTGGCCACGCTCCACACAGGTCCCCACTGTATCCCAGAGGGAAACTACTCTATAGGGTGGAACCCAGAACAAGTTGACTGGTTTGGCACTGTTTCCTTGTTTATGAGCATAAACAGGAATAATTCTAGAGCACCTTTTATCAGACCCTCATCTGTGAGCGTAAGCTATGCAGCTCTTACACAATAAAATCTCCTGTTAGCAGCAAAAACACCTTACAATCGGCTGACAGTGATGATTTGATTGTGGCTCAGGTAGCCTCAGTATGTCAGCTGTTTCTGACAGATATGGCCCCCACCCCGCCCCCCGCGGGAGGTGTACAAATGGCTGCTTTATGCTGATAGACCAGGAGTTCCAGGAGGAAACCTTTTACAAGGACCTACTGACCATTTCAGTATCCACTTTAACGGGTCACCTGACCATGCACAGTGGGTCCCAAACACCTTGTCTCTCTGCCCACAGACAAGCCCCATAACCCCATGGTGAACGCTGGCGCCATCGTGTGTACATCCTTAATCAAGGTGAGAGGCCAGAGGCTGCCCCTGGCTCTGCCTGTGTGTGTGTTACTGTGTCCCCACAATGTGAAAAAAACACTGCTATTCTGACCTTGTGAGGACATGTTTCCAGTCCTCACAAGAGGAAATTCAATTTCATAAAAATCTGTGACTGCAATCAAAAAACTAAAAATGCAGAAAGTCTTCTATTTTCTTTGGTTATTTATGGTTAAGGGTAGGGCTGGGTAGGAGTCAAGGTTGTCATCGTTGGGATTAGGGTTTTGGCCATAGAAATGAATAGATTGTCCCTACAAATACGTATAAATACCTAATCTATGCGTGTGCGTGTGTGCATGTGCCTGCATGCGCTTGCGCATGGCTTTTCAGTCTACTAGGACCTGGCAAATTCAGATAATTACTGGAAAAGCAGGACTGCAGGTAGAGGTTTAACAGGCACATCCTGCACATGCCGCCGCTCTATAGGAACTGGTCTAAGGCACTGTTTGTATACTTGTCACATTTTTAGGGACCCTGAGGGGGTGGCTCTGAATTTACCTCTGATTGTGTATTGTAGGAGCATCAGGAATAAAGTCCTATCCCCCTCAGGACAGGTGTGTCCCACGTCTGAGTGTACGTCACATACGCTTTAGCCTAAACTCCAGGTTCCCCGCTGACCTTGCTCTGCATTCCCAATTTTCCTTCTTTAATGAAAGAAGTTCCATTTCATCTCCATGCCATTAAGTGTGAGACCTCCTCCCTTGGCCAATGTGTCTCTGGCTGCAGTCAGCAGCAGCCTATCAGATCACCGTGTGTGACTTCCTGTTTTTGGGTCACTTCCTGTATGCTGGGACTTACTAGCACGGCACCACCATGCTTCAGTTGAAAGTCAAGCCAGCTGGGTCAGTTACTGACGATAAATCTTGCATCTTCTATGTACAGGGATGTGACTAGTAATCAAGACATTGATTTGCAGCAGTTTAGTGCTCAGTCTGTTTGGCTGGCTGGCTCACTTTTAGCACATGGGCCAGCTTGACCCTTTAAAGTCACTTTATGGCTGCTTTCTAAACAATCACATTGATACAATAAGATTAAATGAAAAAAAACAGCTGGAATCCATCTCATATTTATTTCACTAACACTGATCATTGATCATTTTCCTTAGTTGCGTAATAAGTGATCTTCATTTTCCCCTCCTTTTCCCAGTCTTAATAACAGAGGGACATATGTATAGCTCTGGCCTTGTCACCCCCGCCTCCCAGTCTCATCCTGTCTGCTTCAGTCCCGGGCTGTCAGCTCGCTATGCAATAATCGGCGTTGATATGTTGGCCATGGAGATTACCCTGAGCGGCCTTAATCTGCTCCTGTTTACTCCTGCACTCATTTAGCAGTGTACTGCCCCCTAAGGACTCTCATAGTGCATGGTGGTCTTTGGGATTTTGAGCCAAAGCTGTGTTGGCCCTTTTAACGCCTTTGTTTAGCATTAACAATCCCTGCCCTTATTCTGCTCTCTTTTAGGCCCTGTGCACCATTTACCTTTACTATTTGTCTGTAGACAGCCATCACACAGGAATAGAATAGGTCACGGTTCAGACCACGCTGTGTGAGGACGGTGTGTTTGGGATTATCCGTCTTTTTAGTCTGTCAGAGCTACGTTTTCATTGTGAGCTGTCTTTTATAGTGTGTGTGTGTGTGTGTGTGTGTGTGTGTGTGTGTGTGTGTGTGTTTTTAATTGATACTTGATTGTTTTCTCTTATCATCCAGCAAGGAGCAAGTAATGCTGAGAAGTTTGACTATGTAAGTAAGCGTGGCGTTTATTTTGTATAATATTTGATGTGATATTTTAACTTGTGATCAGTATTAAGTCCAATGTCCTGCCGCCATGCAGGTCATGAACTTCTTGAACAAAATGGCAGGAAACGAGTATGTGAGCTTCAGCAATGCCACGTAAGCATCGAGCCGCAGGCTTCTCACCATGGGCCAGTGTTTCTTAGTCCCACTACACACTCACTGCACACAGGGTCTATTAGTGTAGTTTTGAACCACATTGATACTGAATAATCAGCGTAATGGGAGATATGATGTCATTTCTCAGTACTGACCATGAACCACACTTTCTGTAGTTGTATTGGTGGCTGTGAGATTAATATTGCCCTTCTCAGAGTGCTGGCATCTGTATAATCAGCAGTCCCTTATCCACAGCCTATTCTGGGCTGTAATTAATATAAAGTAAATCAGAATGATGTGAATACAGTGTTGGCATGAGGGACTCCTGCAGCGTGTGCCTCTGTCTGACCCAGATTCCAGTCAGAGCGCGAATCTGGAGACAGAAACTTTGCCATCGGCTACTACCTAAAGGAGAAGAAGGTAAGGACCTGAGGAATTTAGAGCTCAGGGGCTGGGACCCCAGCCCCTCACTTCCGCTTGTCGCGAGTCTAATGCCCTTGGGCTGGGTTCTTGTCACAATGAGCAGCTCTCTGTGGCTGTCTCAGCTTTGAGACTTTCATTTGTATTCATTATTTATTTATTCATTCTACCTTTAAAAACAGTCCCCAGTGGTTGAACTTGTGCCTCTTTCTACTTCTGTAGGTAATTTGGGTTGTACTTTTGGTAGGAAATTTGGGCTCTCTTGCAGGCACCCACACCTCCTGAGGTCTTTGGGTGTAGAGTTCTGGAATGTGGAGCTTACATAATATGTGTCTTTCTGTACCCCTCTTCCCCTTCTTAGTGTTTCCCAGAAGGCACAGATATGACCTCCATCCTGGACTTCTACTTCCAGGTGAGCAGCTCCAGAGCAGAGCGTGGTTATGGTCACTCTACCGGGCCACATTTACTAATGCCGGTGCTGCCTGAGGGAAGGTTAGACCTATATCTGAACTGAAAAAAATTAACGTTTAAAACAAACCTGTAGCCACCAGAATGTTCCGGGTGCAATGTGTGTTGTCACGCTGCAGTATTGTATTGGTGGAATGCTTTTTGCAGAACTCTTTTATATGAATTGTGCCAATCCTTTGCCCTATGGCAAGGTTATCGTTCTGTATGCATGGCTGTGTCATCCCAGAGCCGTAAAAATTTCCTGTACACAGCTCTGCTCCATCGAGGTGACCTGCGAAAGCGCCAGCGTCATGGCTGCCACACTGGCCAATGGTGGCTTCTGCCCCATCACGGGCGAGCGTGTGCTCAGCCCCGAGGCTGTGCGCAACACACTGAGCCTCATGCACTCCTGTGGCATGTACGACTTCTCCGGCCAGTTTGCCTTCCACGTGAGTCCCCCCTGGTGGAATTGTCTGGTACTGCCACACTCACCAGCCCAGCTGGTTTCTGTGTTTAGGTAAATAAGAAAGGCCTCTTCGCCTTGTGTGACTGCTGCAGGTGGGACTGCCATCCAAATCTGGTGTGGCAGGGGGAATCCTTCTGGTGGTGCCCAATGTCATGGGAATCATGTGCTGGTCCCCCCCTCTGGACAAGCTGGGCAATAGCGTGCGTGGCATCCGATTCTGCACGGTAGGTGGGGGAAGCATACAGGCCATACAACTGGGTGGATAATGGTGTTTAGATAGTGTGCTGTAATTATCCATAATCGCCATATAATTCGGTTGCCTCTTCAGTACTCCGTCTGTTTCTGTGGTATTTAAAGCCCATTGTCTGTCCCTCCCTCCTAAGTAATGCAACGAGGCCATCTTGTGTTCATTCAGTCTCACTGCTTGCTCCTAGACTCCACATAGCACTAGTTACAGTATATTACAGTGCTAAGTGCACCATAAACCCATCCACAGGGATGGAGTCAAATGACTAATAGACCCCCCCCACACACACATACACACATTGAATGTGTATTCAGCACAGGTAGGCGCACCTTCAACAGGGCACAGTCATTTGACTAGAACCAGCATCCCATCTCTGAAGTGATATTTAGACTTCAAACATGCCACAGTAATCCTTATGCTGGGTACAGAGGTGACGTTTGGCTGGGATGGGTGGAGGTGACAATTAAGGGACTCTCCTTGTGCCACCCCCCCTCCCCCGTTATATGACCCCATCATTTCTCTCAGGACCTGGTATCCCTCTTTAACTTCCACAACTATGACAACCTGAGGCACTTCGCAAAGAAGCTAGATCCACGAAGGGAAGGAGGTGACCAGCGGGTGAGTACATGCTGCCTTTCCCCAATCCCCACTCCACCAGGAGGTGTGCAAATGGCTACTTTGTCCTAATAGATCTGCTCCAGGAGGAAGACTTCTACAAGGACATGCTGTCAGTTTCAGTGTCAGATATGCCACTCCATTGCACTGTCGCTGTAGGCTCCGCTGTAGCCCTACCTGCCTAAGTGACCTGATGGCATTATGGGAGATGGAGTCATTTGCGTTACTGGTGGACCTGAAAGCCACGTGTGTGTGTGTGTGTGTGTGTGTGTGTGTGTGTGTGTGATTATATTTTTTTGACTTTGTGGGGACCATTTTTCAAAAAACAAAAAATGCCAAAAGTCCCATATTTTGTTTGGTTACTTATGGGTAAGGTTAGGGCTGGGTAGGGGTTAAGGTCGTCGTGTTGGGATTTGAGTTTTGCCCTTAGAAACATCCCCACAAAGATATAATTACAAATCTGTGTGCGTGTGTGCGCACGCGTGCGCTTACAGCTGGTGGTTAAGTGAACCTCACAGCCTGTCCCATATAGGGCCATCTTTGTTATTGTATGCGATGCTTTATACCGATACTAACAGACTAATGTTGTGTCTGCGTTGCTTGAAACAGCAGTACACCTTCGAATCGATGGATTACGAGAGTCTTCAGCAAGAGCTGGCTCTCAGGGACACTCTGTGGACAATGGTGTCCACCACAGAGTGTAATGACGACAGCTCCACCACTGTAGTCTATAGGATGGAGGGTGTTCAGGACAGCCACTAGAGGGCACCACCACCTCGGTGAAGAAGGGGATCGTCCTGCCCATCCCTGTATGAATGTATATGTAAATAATTTCAAGAGGTGTAAATGTTACTAGTGTTATACTGTTCTGGGGTCACTGTATCCTTTTCCTGTGATTGTGAGCACCAATATATTCTCTGAGCTCAGGGTGAAATGCACAATCTGCACGCAGTCGTCATAAATGACCGCTTAGGTGAAGTTATGCAGTGTGTTTTTTTTTGGGTACGACTCTGAAGGTCAGGGGAGCAGTGTGTTAGGGGTATGTGGCAGGGCAGGTTTGTCTGTGTTCCTCACATGGGCCTGTGACGTTCTGGCCTCTCTGTGTTTCCTGGATCCTCCTGTTTAAACTTGGCTCCCTGGTCCTGGTCAACCCCGACCATTTGCCCTAACTGGCACAGCCTTGTGGCTTTTCAAACCATATGTTATGTAATACATTTTTAGTTATTGTATTTTAGTTATTCTCTTTGTTATTCTATAGCAGTACAAGCATGGCAGGTGGGTTTGACCATAGATGTTATAAATGAATGTGTTAAATGAGCTGTATGTGGCCAAAGGCCCCCTCTTTAAATCTCACATGCACCTCGTCAGTGGTGCTTTTCTGTAAGGTCATTGGTGGCCACGTTCTGACCATTCAGAGGCCATCCTCTGACCATGGTACTTCAGAGAGTCCATGATGCTTGTTTGGCTCAGGAAACCTAACATCCCTCAGCAGGCTGTGCATCCCAGGGGCTCATAAAACTCTGAGTCCCTTCAGTAAAAGCCTGTTTAAACTGGTCTTTAGTGTTTCAGCGATTTGCTCTTTCCAGTAAGCTGTGTGGTTGTGTGTCAGATTATTGGAAACATCCTTCAATGAGCCTTAATAGCATATAATGAGTCACTATCAAATGAAATGTGTTCTATGTTCATAGGCATTTGTGTGCACTTTCCCAAGGCTGTTACATTATTATTTTTATTGTGTATGTTGTTCATCTTCTGCAGTTAAAGTGGACCTACAACACTCAATACACTCAATGTTAAACTTTAACAGAATCCTCAGGGGGGCGTCATACCAGCAAAACTGAACATTTCAGGCAGTTTGTGTTTTGGGATTTTTTTTGTTGTTTCTGGTTACTTGAAATGGTTGCACACAAAACCTGCATTGCAGGGAATTTTTACATGTACTTAATGATAAAGGACCAAGATTAACCTTGCTGGGGGGTATTCAGCTGTTTTGACTCCAATGAGAAAGCCTATTAATATTTAAATATATTTATTTTTGTAATGGCTACAATGTATGTAACCTTAGTGTACAACCATACTGTTGGTCTTGTTTTTATTTTGTTTTTCTAGCATGCATATTTTTCCATTAATAAATTATCTTGAAATCCCAGTCATCTGTTATGCTGATTAAGGTGTCATTGTGTTTTAATTTCCCCCTGTTGATCTATTTTAATTTATGTCACTTCTTCTCCAGTCTAAGGCTGGCTCTTTGCCCCTGGGTTACAGAGCCTGTGGTCATGACTGTACTTGTTTTTTCTTTTACATCTGTGCTGTAGAACCACCTTTCTGTACATTCTCACTGTTATTCTCTGTGATCCAGACTTTATGGGGAATGTTACCCAAGTCTTGTGTGGTGAGACATACCAGTGGCGCCAGGCTTGTCTGTATGCAAAGCAACTTGATACATTTACATTATTCCTGACCTTGTAGTTAGTTTATTCACTGTGTGTGTGTCTGTGTGTGGCCTTTATCTAAATTATACTCCTTTTACAAAGCCGGAGTAGGTGAATTTGGAATTGAGATTTCATAATCTCGTGGCTAGACATCCCACCTCCCAGCCCTGAGGTGAATCCTCACAGCCACAGACATGGCACATTTATGTGTCTTTGGCAGTCTGCAGATGTAATTTCTTCTGCTTCTGAACTTGCTGTTACTTTGAACACAAGATCCCTCTGCAGAGGAGGGCTCTCATTCCTTTGACGTGTATGATGAAACTCGCAGCTGCTCTCTGGCCTATTGCGTTTTCTTTTTCTCACCTCAGTGGCTAAAATGAGGAACGTATGCAGTTCCCTCACAGTCTGTGCTGGCCGACCTCAGACAGCTGGTGTGTCTCACTGCAGGTGAAGTCCGTCATCAACCTGCTGTTTGCCGCCTACACGGGAGACGTCTCCGCACTCCGGAGGTACACCCGCCACCTTGGGCTCACCGGCTCGTCCCGGGATGCCCGGCTCCCTAAGGTGACCCGCTCCCGCCTCTCCACAGATTTGCACTGTCCTCCATGGATATGGAGCAGAGAGACTATGACTCCAGGACAGCTCTGCATGTGGCGGCGGCTGAAGGTGGGCGGGACCTGTGCTGCTTTTAGCAGTCACCTGCTGCCTTACGGCTGCCTAGTAAAACGAAGCAATGGTGATAGCGATCACAGACTCATCCCCGTGCCCCTGTTTCCGCAGGACACACAGAGGTGGTACGCTTCCTGCTCGCGGCCTGCAAGGTGAACCCTGTACCCAGGGACCGGTAAGATCATGCTCATCATGTTCTGATCGGGTTTGAAAACCTGTCTGTTTTGGCCAGAGGATTAATGTCTAGGTTAGAGCTGAGGAGAAAATGGAGCAGGTAAATTTATTATATCTGCCCAATCGATCCACTACCACATCCCACCCCTAGCCCCTTGCTTGTTGCTTATACCCAACACCCCCCACGCTGATTAGTGGACCATTAACGTTACATTGTTGGGGGGCCCCCAAAGAGGTTAATCTGCTCCTGATTGTGGCTGCCTGCTCGTTATAAGTCTACATCCTTAATTGTTTTATGACTCCCAAGTTCTGAAAAATTATTAGGGGGGGGGGGAACTGAGAAGGAATTGAGCAAATGCGAGGTGTGACCTGGCAGCCATCTGAGGGCGCGCCACTTTGGGCATCAGGATACCGGCATTGTGTTAAAGCCCCTCCCCTTGTCCCTCTTCAGTTGGGGAAACACCCCCATGGATGAGGCCGTACACTTCGGGCATCATGACGTGGTGACCATCCTCCAAGAGTACCACAACTCATACAGCCCACAGGAGGGCCCCACAGACAAGGAGTTAGCGCAGAAGAACCTGGATGGCATGCTGTAGGAGGCGTGGTGTGACACCAGAGAGCACCACCAGCAGAGGGCCCCAGATCCCGCTGACACTGCACAGTGTTTCTGGGGAAAAGGGATGTAAAGCTTTTCCTTTCAGGTTAATTACTGTGTTTCACGCTTTAAGAAGTGAACTCACTATAGTCAGGCTGGACTGCGGAGTACCCGCTGTAGCCTTACTGAGGGGCTTTGTGTGTATCTGTGTGTAGAAGTACTGTATGCATGTAAGTTGAGTAGTAATTTATGTTTAGTTTAACAAAGCATCACTTATCCGGCAATTGGCTTGATTAAGGGAAGGGCAGCTCCTCACAGGACTCGAGTCCTTTAAAAAGCAGTTTGTCAATGTCAGGGTTCAGACGCCATTGCCTAAATTCAGGAGCTGGATATGTGAAGAACCTGGGGTCACCTCTGGCTGACAGATGGAGGACAAAGACCTAACGTGTGTGTGTGTGTGTGTGTGTATAGTCGGCTTGAACCGCACCTTGTATGTGTCAGGTCCCCTTTAGGACGGAGGGTTTATTTTTGGTGATTGAGTAGCAGTTTCATTAATAAACTGGTCTCACTGTAGATGTAGTATTTAATTACTTGAATAACAGTATTTTTCTACATTGTGGCAAAGTATTTAGTGAGGCTGTTATACAGCGAGTCTTTATCTTCATGGCAGGATGTGGTCTGGTTGCTCACTATAAAACACTTTTTGTGCTCTAGGGCAGGGTGCATCTCAGTTGTATTTATTTAGCAGATTATTATCTGAAGCAACGCATAACTGAAAGCAGTGTAAGACAGTCCCTGGAGCAATTTGGGGTTTAAGTGCCCAAGGGTGAGGTCACGCTGCAGATTCTGGGATTTAAACTGGTAACCTTCTGATCACAGGCACAGCATTCTGACTCACTGAGCCATGGGCCTGTCTAGTTAGATTAACCCAAAGCTAAAGGGTTAGTGTTCCAGGTTATGTGTTTCTCTGCGTAGAGCTAGGCTGCCTGTCAGTGCTCCATCTGGAGACGCATCTCGTGTGCATGGGGGGGTGCTCCCTCACAGGTGCTTAGGTTGAGCAGTGCCGGAACTGAAGCTTAAGTTCAGGTTTTGAAAGTATTCATTTCCTTCTGCCTGTGCCCTAGAGACCCCCCCAACCCCATCCAACAGTGTGTGTGTGTGTGTGTGTGTGTGTGTGTGTGAGAGAGAGCGCGAGAGAGAGAGAAATTGTTTTTTTAAAAGAAAAGATCAAAATAGTGGCAGCTGGGCCTAAAACAACCACAAAAACAAGACGAGAGCAGAGGCTGTTCAGTGGAAATAAGGTCAACTGTTTAACATTTCCTTCTGTGGGCGACCTAAGCGTTTAGGACCTTCCCACAAGAAGATCGGCAAAAGAAAACCAGTTGAACTTCTGGTCAAGCACTGCTTCAGTTCTAGGCCCACATGACCAAGGTGGAAAAAGTGGTGAATGTGATGGGGTTGACAGTAATCCCCGATTAGGCTTGTTTACCACTGCCAAGTTACCAGTGAGGTTAAGCTGATCCCAATGTTCAGATTTTGAGTGTTTATGTGAAAATAAAGCTTTGAATAGAACTCCTTGGTAACTGCTTCTATCAGTTAAGTTCAAGGTGGGAATTGGTGGCTTAATGGTTAGGGAAGTGCACTTGTAATTGAGGGTATCACTGAGGTACCCTGAGCAAGGTACCGCCCCCAAGCACTGTTCCCCAGGCACTGAATTAGCTGCCCCCTGCTATGTCACATATGGGTTAAATGCAGAGGGCACATTTCGTTGTTGTGCACTGTGTGCTGTGGTGGGTCAACAATGACCACTAAATTCTAAATTCAAACACCCATTTCAAAAAGGCAAGCAGACACATTGATTATTATACAATCAATTTATTGCATCAAATAAGATGGAGGAATGTCCAACCATAATGGTACAGTAGATTTCAAATGATTACAAGCCCAGGTGCCTGGTAGATGACACTGTCCTGGAGAAGCAGCTGGAGGCTGAACAAATGTGGGCTGCAGCAGGAGTGGAGGTTAGTTCTGTAAAGCAGTGGACATCTGGGGGAATAATGGATAACTTATGTGACCTAGTACAGACCACTCATCATCAGCAGCATCTTAAAGACTAAAAATGACTGCTGTGTTTACAGTGTGGGACAATGAAAAGCTGTACAGAATATGACAAAATGCTTTACCAACTCCCAGCTGCATGCCAGGAAGTCTCTTGTAGGAAGTGACAGGAGGAACAGAACAGCATGATTCAGCATTAAGAACTTGATAGGCTAATGCCATATCATGGTTCAACAGCAAGATGGCATATGCCCTTAGACTAAAGGCAAAAGCAAATGGCTGTTTCTGTAGACAAATAAATGGCTGGGAGCTAATGACACGATGGGAACACCATAACAGTGTGTGATTAGAGCAGGGTTATTCAAATCACGGTCCTCAAGTTCCGAGTCCTGCTGATTTTCCAGCCTTCCTTTACCTGTGAGCCAGGTGTGAAGCCTGTGGCCAATCAGAATCAGTAATTATTTAACTAACTACCTGGGAGAACTGAAAACAAGGCCTGGATTTGGAATCAAGGTCCAAATTTGAAGAGCCCTGGATTAGAGGGTCACAGCCCAGAAAGCTGCTCCACCTACCGTGCTGTCCACGTCCATGTCCACAGAGTGGATCAGCTGAGAGAGGGCGCCAAACTCCTCTTTCGACAGCGGCAGTATGTTGTCCTGAAGCTTTGAGGGGTGACTGCAATGAAAGACAGCAGAGCAGCATGAAAAAGTGTGGGGTCAAAAGTGAGCTGAAATGGACCTATCACCATTATGTGTCTTGGGCCTGGCATCAGAATCACCATCTGCATTACACACCACTGCCACCCTGTTTTGGAGATCCCAGAAACAGGCCGGCCCGCTTACATCTCCGACACAGAGATCAGCGCCCTCTTCCAGTAGACGTGGCTCAGACTGTCATCGTCCATGGATTCTGAGGCTGATCAAAACAAGAAGGAATCATCCAACAGCCATTTTTAAAAATTCCAGAGAGAGACTAATGCTGACCATCACCAGCCGTTTGGACTCACAGTCAGGGGGTTTGCTGTAGTAGCTCCCCAAGGCCTCGTCCTTAGGAATATCTGGGTATAAGTAGACCAGTGGATTCTCTGGGATATTTTCCGCAGCCATGACCTTGTAGTTACGGATGATGTCCGGCAGAGAGACAACCGTCAGCTCTTTCTTGGTGTAGGGCTCCACTGCATGGACCACGGGTTCATCTGTACATACACAGGTTTCAAATTCGTGCATGAAGAACGACACCCCATCACCCCTATGTGTCCAGCCTGGATGTGTTCCAAGAACACACTTTTCTTTGAAAGCTGATCAGCCAGAAATAAGTCCTGATACATTATCCAGCTGGTGGCCTCATGTATTATGGCGGCTCACCATTTGCAGAGCGCTCCACCCAGGTAAAGGTGATGGCCCCCTCCCGACTGCTCTCGCTGAACCGCAGCAGGAAGGTACCAGGCTTCTTGTCCTTCAAAAGAGCACGTTCACGCTCCTTACTGACAAAGCCCTTGATGTACCTGCGGAGGGAGAGTGTGGAGGATACCTGACAAAGAAGAGAGTGGCGTGTGGTGCTGCTCCCATTAGAAACCCTCACTTCCTGTTTGTGTTCATGTGACAGGAAACAGCTGTCAGCACATAGATATCTCACAAATGCGCTCTGTGGCCCCACACATCACATCAGGCTGCTTACCCATCATTCCATAGGTGCAGTAGGTGCTTCTTAATGAGATCCAGGATGCCCTCCAACCACAGCCAGAACGGAAAGTTCTTCTCATTTGTGTTCTGCTTGGGTAAACACAGAAGTGACCGTGTTCACCTGAAGCATGGTCGTATTCCAGGTTTAAGACAACTCTTCTTTAGCACACTAAGCCATTTCTAAGAAAGTTAAGCAGTATTTACAAAATAAAAAATGTCCAAAGTGAGACTCTTTAAAGTAGCATTACCTTACAGAACTTGCTCCAGGCGATGAGACCATCTGGGTTCCCAGCTGCCTCTCGACCTGTGGGCTCAGAACCAAGCCACTCAGAACCTAACTGAACCTAGTCACCAGCTGCAACCTGGGCAACCGGCTTGTTTATTCACACCAGTCATCTGCTTCATGGGGGCTGGGAAGGCAGCTGGACTGAAGCCGGTAACATGAGAAATTAGGAATCATACACAGCATCACTCCTAAGTTAAACAAGGGGGCCTCACATTACACCGTGTTGAAGTGCTGTGTAGAACTCACCCAGTAGCTTGTCTCCCAGCATGCTCAGTTGCTCCGCGTTCAGTCCCCGTTTAGTGACTGAAGAGAACTGCCAGCTAAGGGCCTCAGACAGCTGGCTCCAGCACACTGGAGGGGGGTTGAGGAAAAATGACAGGTTCTGCAGCAGGGAAATAGACAAAGGGGGGGGGGGTCAAACATTACATGTGAGAAAAAGCACATCTCTGTGTACGACCAGGGAACTGACCAACCTTGGCATCAGGACAGAGAATGTTGTACCACAGGATGGAAGCCCAACTTCCAGGCAGCTGGATGCCATTGGAGATCACAACCACAGGGAGGGCGGTTATCTGGAGCAGACACCCAGAGGAGGTGGGGGGGATGATCGAGGTGGTGGGCAGAATCATCTGCATGCCACACAGACACATTGTAGCCCTACCTCCAGCTCAGCATCAAGGCCTGGCTGGCAAAGCTTGGTCTCAAAACTGATGGAGTGAAGCTCCTCTGTGACTATGAGCGGGCCCTGAAACGGTAACCATGGTCAGCAATTACGGCTAAAGACAGGCAGCGCGGCTAGCACAGCTCACGGCTAAAGACAGGCAGCACGGCTAGCACAAGCAGCTAAGCTAGAAGGCACACAACATTGCTCCATCATCACAGTTCAACACCAAACAATGCTGGGAGTTGGCTGCTATTAGCATAGCTCAGTCAGCCTCCTTACCTCACTTGACCTGGAACCTGCTGCCTTTGCTTCCCTCAGTTGCTGCAGAGTAAAAGTCAGAAGTCAAAAATGTCAAAAATCACTGGATGACAAACTAACCGGGAACAACATTCATCCAGGAAGAAGCCCTCAAGGTGTCTACACAGCTCCTGATGTGTAAGCTAGACCCTAATTACACAAAACTCTTCTCGTACCAGATGCCGGAACTCTGCCGAAAGGCTCCCATTGGACTCTTCCATGTTCATGACTTTTGTGTTTGTGCCCAGAAGGTTAAACTTGCGGAAACTGGCAAAGAAAACATCACAATTACGGCAGGCATGGCCTTGACCATGTCCACTCAGAGAAGATGCCAGAAAATGTTGACTTACCCTTTGACAGTGTTCTTCTCCGTGACATCCCTAAAATGCAAAGGGACCGGAGGTTTTGGGATCATAGTGACAAAGTGTGCTTACTGTCCTCTAGATCATAGCCCAGTGATTCAGACTCACTCACTTGTCAAACAAAGCCTTCACGCTGAGCTGGTAATTAAACTCTGGGAGCTTCACCAGCAGCCTATGCAGCAGGAACAGGAAACAAATACAATGTTCACAAGAATACCCAAAGAATCCAGCCAGGGTTCTGAGATGTCAGCTTTAGGAAGAAGAAGGTCCTACCTGAGTTTAACGGTGAACTGAACCCCTGTCTTCACCACCAGTGGCCTCTGAGGGTTTGTCGGCATACAGGGCTGTCGCTCCACCACCAAGGAGCTGAAATGAAACATGATCTTCATTCTTATACAGACGGTTCCACCCAAAGCTAAGTATTCTTCTGATCCCTCTAGTTCCTTAACTGCTAGGCTACACAGCACCTCCTTCATGGCCCCTAAAAAACCATGCTAGGTGTCACTGTCGCATGCTAGAGAAGGGCACAGCTCACTTGATAATGAGGTTCTTGAACAGTAAGATGCAACGGTCCTCCAGAAAGGTCTTCTTCAGCGTGATGGGGTCGTTCTCATATGTGTACTTTTGCTCCAGCTCCTGAAGCTTCTTCAGCTGCTGTCGAACCTGCTGCAGACATTCGGCCACGGCAGTGAACCTGCAAGAGACACGTGGTATCCACAAGTGGCTTCACAATGCTTTTCAAAGAAAAACCAGCCATGTCAGTCTTTCACTTCTGGCTAGTTACATGCCTGTCTGACAGGGTTCTCCTCCAGTAATAGTGATGGAACACAAGAACCTGGATATTGAAGGCCTCCCCCAGGACTACGTTAACCCCAGTCTAATCAATTTCAAAGGGTGCTTGTTTGATGAGGGAATCCACATCAAAGGCAGGCTGAGAACATTTATTCCCTGGCCAAAAGTATGTGGACAGCTTAACATCATACCTATATGTGCTTGCTGAATAAATAAACAACTCCACTCTTCTGAGAAGGCTTTCCACTAGAAAGTGTGGTTGTGGGAATTTCAGTCCATTCAGCTGCAAGAACATTAGTGAGGTTGGGCACTGATGTCAGACGAGAAGGCCTGGCTCACAGTCTGGACTAAGAAAGGGCCCAAACTGTCGTCACAAAGATGAAATAACACAATTGTCTAAAATGTCTTTGTATGCTGATGAATTATGATTACTCTTCACAGGAGCATAGGCCAAACCATGAAAAACACCCAAACCATTATGCCCCCCCTACACCAAATTTTTCATTGCTACTATGCAATCAAAAAGGCAGGTTCTCCAATCTGCCAAATCCAAATTCGTCCATCAGACTGCCAGACAGTGAAGTGTGCTTCATCACTCCCGAGAATGTATTTCTACTGCTCCACAGCAATGTGCTTTATACCAGCTGAACAGACATTTAATGCTGCACATGGCAACTCAACCATGGAAACTCCCGCAGGCCACAAAGGTTCAAATGGAGAGTTCTCATGCTGGTGGTGGTTCCTGAGGCAGTTTGAAACTCCTCAGCTAAAATCTCAACTGAGGAACGCCGATTTTTATGTGCCACATGCTTCAGCACTTTGTGGTCCTGCAATCAGCTTGTGTGGCCAACCTTTTCATGGCTGAGCTGTGGATGGTCCTAGATGCTTCCACTTTACAATAATAGAAGTATGAATTGATGGGGAAGGGTCTAACAGGGCAACTCATTTGTTGTGTCCTATGATGGTGCCATGATCATAGTCACTGAGCTCTTCAGTATGACCCATTCTACTATCAATGTTTGTCTATGGAGACTGCATGACTGTGTGCTTCATTTTATGCACCCAGTAGCAATGGGTGTTCCTGAAGCAGCTGACCTCAATAAGGGGTGTCCACATACTTTTGGCCAGGGAGTATACTTGAAAACACAGAAATACTGTCCGAGAAGCACAACCTTACAGGAAGCTCACCATGACTGCAACTGATCCAAGCATGTGTTCGGGGGGCCCCCGATGCACGCAATCTGTTGCCGCCGCTTCCAGTCAGGAAGCTCGTCTTTGATCAGCTGATACTCCACCTGTTCCACCAGGTTGAGTGTCTCCGCCATCTGCCGCACTACCTCCTACCAGAGTACAGATGTTAATGGACATCAGCCTTGTTAAACGTCACACTAGCCTAGGCTGTCCTTAATCTTACCATGACGATGGGCTCCTACCTCTCGCTTTATGCTCAATTTGAGGAACATCTCCCGTATGGCCATCTCCTCACGTCTGATTTTGCTCTGGTTCACCATGTTTACCATGTCATGCTCTGGGAAGAATAACACGATAAAACACAGGGGGGCTCAAGTGAAAGAATATGGTAATAAAATTAGTGGGTAAGTTTATTTCAAAGCTGAATCCTAGGATGAATAAATTGCAGGTTTTCAGCTACATACACATAATTATATCAGGGAAGGTCTAGTTTTTCTGCCCAAACAACATTCATAAAATTCCAAAAATGCCACAGGATATGCAGCATAAATGTTGTTTAGCTTAGAGTGGTATGTACTACTTAACTTAGTCTCTAATTCATACAATTATACACACTTGTTCAGAAGTGTCATGTGAGGCTGGGCTGATATGCTCTCACCTCTGTTCTGCAGGGTTTTGTGCTTGAAGTCGTGATCATCCTGCAGGTCCTCAAGTGATTTTATTTTCTGCTCTGTTTCCTGGATGGGGAGACAGTAAGCAGAGTAACCTTCTCCATGCCACAGAACAGACATCCACATCAGCTTGACTCATCTTAATGGTCATTAAAGGACCATTTCCAAAGGCTCTGACTTTAGGACCTGGGCCTCAATTCTCACCTGTACTTTACTCCTGAGGTATTTAACTTTGTTATCCAGCTCTTTCTGCTTCTCGGCAGCCAGGCTGCTCTGTTCATTGCCCATGCTCTCCTGAAAGCCAGATACAGAGTATTACTCTCATTATATACACTCTGTTATCTGGCTTAGCCATCTAGGATTGACCATAAAAATAACACCACTAATGGCAACGGAGTGGACGGCCCTTTCGCACACCTCCGTGTTCTTTGCCAATTCCAGAATCTTCTGCTCCTCCTTCAGGTATCTGCAGATGATCATAGCCATGTACACAGGATCTTCCTGAAAATTATCCTGCAGAAACAGTTGCATCACATTATTGCATAGCATATATTTGTCACACAGAGAGCAAAACATGCAGGACCCGCTCACTCACTCACTCACGCACAACCCCTTAGTACTCATAGCCCTACCTAATACCAACACGTATGGCATGGCACTGTTACTACAACAACAAAAAAGAGACTTCCTAGATCTGCAGATGTTATCATAGCTAGAGACGTCAAAGAGTGCAACTGAAATTCAAAGCCACTAAGTCTGACTTGAAAGCACAGCCCCCTGGGCACTGTTTCAGCATCCTCTCTGCCCAATGCTGAGAGACTATGGGTTTTAGCGCATGCAATATGAGATCAGTTAAGTTCAAACATTATCATCCATTGCTAAAATGACTGAAACCTGCAGCTTCTAGGTGCAGGAACAGCTGAGACATACACAGGCAAGTGAAGCACATTAAACGGTATCATGACATTGACTATTGACAACCTATGTCAAGCCAAAACCTTGATTACTTCCAGAGTGGGTGCACATAAAAAAAGGATGCAATGTGCAATGATCAGCTGTACATGTAAGCACGAATTATATCAAGGTTACATATTTCAATGTAGCGGAACAGAGAATTATTATTGTATAATATGAAGAATTCAGAAGTACAGCAAAGAGCACCCGGGTTTAGGACAAAGACACCCGACCCACGAGGTCAGAACGGCACCTCCACAGGCCACACCTCGCCCGGCTCCACGGACCTGGAGGTTCCTCTTGATCTTGCGGATGTTGTGCTGCAGCAGGAAGTTGTTCTCCAGGGCAAAGCGACTGTACTGGTCATCCAGCTGGGCCAGGAGGTCGTGGAAGCGCACGGTCGCCAGGGAAATATCGGAGGCCACCAGCGCCCTGCAGAGGCGAGAGACCAGACCACCACCACCCCCCCACAGGTCATATGAAAGTCAAAACAACTGGGGCCTGTATCACAGAGCCGGATTCCTTGCTCAGCTGGATAACTTTGAGGATAATTCACAGGAACACTGGCTTTCCGATACCACAATACTGGTTTACTTTTAAGCAGTACACATCCCCATGGTAACTCGTGCTACAGGGCAAACCTGCTCCGGAGCAGGTTACGTTTCAGGATCACAGATTAGCAGTCAGTAAATTACCTGACAGGCTTTCTCAAACTCTCAGAATGGCTTGTCCAAGACAATCCCATGACTACAACAAAGTTAGCTGTATATTCCATAGTCATCCAGTTGTTATATTTTTCAACAAGCAAGCAGCCAGTCAGTTTTTATGCACTGACCTTTGATGTGCACAGGCAGAGATAATTGATCATTTTTGCATTTTGAGCCCTTTCACTATGTGTGCTAAATCTTGTTATTAGCTATGAAACGAGGTGAGGGCAAATTTTAATTAACATTTAAAAATTTTCACATGCGCACTTTATCTTCAATAGCTGTTGGTGAACAGACGCTGTGAATTTCTTAGTAAAAATGTACAGAAATACATAATCTGAAAATGTGGTGTATATTGTCCCCCATAGTCAATTGCTTAAACCACATTTTCCTTGATATGTCTGTCTATCTAAGCGCCGTGATAGTTTCTCTCAGATTAAATTTGTTTGGTTTAATCAAGCTAGAACTTATTTTCAAATCCTGACTTCCCTGAACCAGCTTTGAGATACAGGTCCCTGTGCTACAGATGTCAAGAAGCTTTATCATACATAAACACTCAAGACATATGGTCCCAAATACATACTTGTAACTAACACGGATATGGTTATCAGACCCTAAAAACACATCAAACACAAGTGAGCTTTACAGTTGGGACCCAGGTTCAATATAAGCCAATCTAAACAACCAGCTCTATCCATCGCTCACCAGTCATGACTTTCGATCCACTGGCTGAGGTACTGGCGAATCTCCATCGGAAAGGTGTCATCATACAGCTGGTCCAGCTGCTCCAGGTACTTGGAGTCCAGCTGCTGTAGCTGGTACCACTGAGCCATTCTCCTGTGGAGCCAGGAGGACAGACAAAAGGCCCACAAACAGATGAGAAGATTTTCAGAAAAGATAGGGGCCATCATCATAGCACTGTCCAGTGTCCACACCCTCAATGCTTGTGCACCACCTAAGCAGCAGGCAGATTGCATTTAACCAAGCGCTGCCTTCTTAATCAATAGTTTGTGGTGGGCTAAGCCAAACTTATAATAATCTGAAGCACAGCCTGGTAATATTAGGAAAGCCAGACAGAATACACTGTATTTTTGTTTCTTGTACTCGATGCCAATGATGTTATCGGTAGAAAGGGTATTCACCATCAACAACAGACTTCCACCACACACCAACATGAGGTAACCTAGCCTAAATAATGATGGCCAGTAAGCTGCAGGACGAGCAGGATTTAACACAATTCCCAGGCATACAGCAAAACAGCCAACGATACTGGTGCATCGCAAAGAGATTCCCTAAGCGCCCAAACTCCAGGCATCATCCTAGGTGTTGGGTACCTGACACCTTCACCAAACCCACTTCCTGCACTCAGCTATGAATCCATGAGGGTGTAATCAGATGAGAGGGCAACAGGTTAAAGAACTCAACTCAAATGGCACTGTGCTGGCTTTTACTGCAGTGGAGGGTGCCACAGAGTCAGCAAATCACCACACACGTGTGCAAATGTCAGAAGTGTCCACTGCGTTTCTGCAGGCCGGTCCAACTATTAACTAGTTCAACGCGGTATTGGTTTGGGTTAGGTAAGCCTGGGGCCTGTACTACGAAGGGGGTTTAACCAAATCAGATTTAACCCGGAGTCAATTCACGAACGCGGGGTTGACACAGGTTGTCTCAATCGGTGCTAATCAGTACAATGAGGCCAGTTAAGAAGTTGATGTGTTACATCGGTGTTAACTGAATTGGAGTTTGTGCACGTTCACGTAAATGGAGCATGTTCGGCAGCACAAGTCACCGTTTCACTCATGGTGCGATCTCCATATTTCAAGGATGGAAGACTGCATGCTACTTATGCAGGGTTATGAGGAGTTTAAATCAACACTGCAAGGAAAGTCCAATACCACTGCAGCCAAAAAAGCAGGCAGGCTTCTTGGCAATGTATTGCCGAATGAGCATGCCACTTAATAGTGTGTTTCTATGTTTTACAGCTAATAAGAAAAAGGTGTCTGTTAATATGACACTTAATAGAAGGTGAGCCATTGTTTAACAAACAAATGATTTACAACAGGACAGAACAGAAGCATATGTGTAGTGAGAAAACGACTAGGAACCTGTCAAATTTTTCCTTAAAGTGAAATACTATCAAAATAGTAGATCAGTCATAAGAAATATATGTTACAGAAGAAGCTAACATATTCCAAATCACCACCTTATGTGACTCCAGTAAGTGAAGAGAAGGTGAACCTAAGGTAGACATGTAGTCACTATATCAGCCCCTATATCAGATCTAAAAGCATAATATGAGAAAAATTCCTGTACATTGATGCGATTCACATAATCCCCCTCATGCTCTCCCAGGGGTGCACTAATTGGGATGTGTGTGCAATCGATGATTCCTATGACCCTTGGGAATCCTATGAGAAATGGTGTTCAGTAAAAGCAATCTTCCTATGAAAATAGAATATTTTAATACTGCGATTTACCAGCGATTGCATGAAACCCTTCTTTATTCCGCAGACCACTTAAATGACCAGGGAAAACCATAAATGCATCAGTTTAGTTAGAGCAAGCACCACTTTGCGAATCGCACGGCAAACAGTATTCTTGCTCAGATGTTCGGCATCACCTATGGAATACATAAATTGGCCACTGGCAAAATATCACAGCGCAAAGCATACTGTCTGCTCGATCGTGAGGGCATTGCTACATTGAGTGGAATTAGTGACCTCTGGACCGATCAACTGACAAGGTAATGAATTCCCTCGGATGAAAACGAAGTGCGGCTCATCAGACCCCTATGATGAGAAAAAACATGGATACACGTTTTCCCTCGCCCGGACGCGGGTCACCGGGGCCTCCCCCTGGAGCCAGGCCTGGGGGTGGGGCTCGATGG
>JAODLD010000001.1:51543605-51556108 GCA_026781065.1 Mormyrops boulengeri
TTGTTTTGCTTATCAACTAACCACCCCCCCCCCCCCCCACCAGCCAGTGCTTAAGGACAACAAAAGTTGAGAAGCTTAATTTCACGGTTTGGAGTGTAATCATTATGTAATTGCCCGAACTAGTACAAAAATCCAAAAGATGCACAGCCTACCCAAAGGTCATTCAGTCAGTGCCATGAGTGTGATGCTGACACACCCCTGGCATGTTTCATTAATCACACCAGCTGGCTTTCACTGTTGTCAGGCTGAAAGCATTGAGTTTCCTGGTCACCAGTACTTGTGTTCAGCCGTTTTCACTTACACACTTGTGTTACCTATAATAATTTGCATAAGGAGGGAAAGCTGTTTTCTTATTAGGAGCTTTATACTCATTACATGACATCTGGTGCTCAGAGTGTGAAGCCACACACTTCATACAACAGACTTGCTGTGTTCAAAAACCTCTGTGTGTAATTCCACCAAAACCAAGTGAGACTATCTGTTCTATGTGTTTTATCATTTCTGTGTTACCTTGCTATCCTCTACACTAAACTGAATATGCAGTACTGAAGATGGATGGATGGATGGAAGGAAGGAAGGAATCTTCTAATGAAACCAAGCCAGATTTTACCTGGAGAGAATTCATTCTGAATGCTCATGAAAACTTGATTTTTTTTTTTAAAAAAAGAGCTCAACTCAAAAGCAAGCACCTTTATTAGTTACATATTACAGATTTGTTATTGTACATCATTTCTGTTCTTATCTGCTAGTTAAAGGATTTATGCATTCGTGGTTAAAAAATAATGGAACAGGTAATGGAAACAACTGCATTGTATACAATACAAATTAGCAAACATATAAAAATCAGTTTTTACAACTTCTGTAGCAACCAATTCTGTCCATTGGTCTGCCGTAGTGCAAACTGTACCACTGGACGGGCAGAGACAGGAGTGCTTCTACAACATCTCTGCCTTGTACACATCTCAAAGTGTCAACTGCATTCGGAAAGCCACGAATTCAAGTCATTCTCTCCAATAGCACTGATTAACCATAGTAACTCAGCTGTGTATGGCACATAGTGGATATTGTAATCAGGAAGCTATAGTTTGCCTTGTAAGTATAATGAAACTAACAGGAGGTGTGTCCGACCCAGAAATGCCAGCGGAAGTGTATTCCAAAGGTGGTGTGCTAGGAGGCGCTGTTTGCGTGTATGTGGCTGTGTGTGTTACTGTCTCTCTGGGGGTTCATACAGGACAACATGCACCCACAAAGACAGTAAATTGAGAAAACTTTGACATGGGTGTGTGGGTGTGTGTGTGTGTGTGGGGGGGGGGGGGGTTCTAGACAGCAGGCTCTTTCAATATCTTTTGTTTTTCTTTCCAAACAAACACGAAGCATTATGTTATCAGTTTTCACATATTTGTAAGGTTGTTGGTGTGAGCTCGGGAAGCTGGAGAGGGACAGAATGGGCGGGGGGGTGTAAATCTTCTATGTGTAGCAGTGTGTGCTGTAATCTCCCCCCACCCTCTCTCCATCTGACCCCCCCCCATACCCAGACACACCAGGCTTCCCCTTACCTCCTCTGTTCCTATCACACACCACATTTTGAATTAATGCACAGACCAATGACTTTTTTCACAGAAATCCCTCAGACTGACAAATCCCTCCCCCAAACCACATCCTACCCCCCACCCTCACCCATCAGCCTCTACCCTGCCTCCCCACCCTGCCTCTAGAGGGAGCTCATGAGCACCCGCAGCGATCCACCACCATGGAGGGGATCTTGCCATAGATGATCTGCTCCTTCCTGTTGAAGTAGAGCATATTGATGGGTGACATCTTGGTGGGGGTGCAGCAGGGACCGGCGGTGCCACGCGGGTTGGCCTTGTTCACTAGGTGCGTGTGCGGGTACTTCTGCAGATGCATGTACTCGCACTCCCCAGAGCAATAGTTGGCCTTGTAGCGCTTCGGTGCAATGATCCAGTCCCAGCCAAAGTCCTCAAAGTCAACAGTGAGCGGGTAGCGGCAGCAGCGTGACTCGGGTGAGTTCTCATCGCAGTCGAGGCCGGATTCACGCCGCAGACGCTTGCTGTTGTCAGAGATCTTCACTTCCATGAAGGGCAGCTGCGTTCGACAGACGGCAAAGGGGATTAATACCAGCGACCTAAGAGAAGATGCCATACTCCATGCAGTGTGCTAACATATGCAGGGGGAATATGCCATGAGACATTTCAAGAACAATATAAGGAGATGTTTAAAGTCTGGAACGTTCAGCAGAATTTAAGTTCTTCTGTGGCAATGTTAACCTTTGGGGCTGGGTTGCTGTATTGCACAAGTAAAGGCGAGATTTGCTATTGAGTGAAGCAGCCCAGTTCATACCAGGACAAAACAACTGATAAGATCTATTGATTTCAACCGCTGCATTCATTAGGGACACATTTTCACCCTTTCGCCATATACCTGACCATGAATCATTCGCTGATCCCTGACAAAACCATAAAACCCTTTGAAACCTTTTAAGCCAACTCTGAATCAGCCTACCGTTTAGTTGTACAGTAATATGCAGAATAAATAAATTATTCATGATAATCTCGATGACATAATAGTGAAGAGATGCCTCGTTGAAATGTACTTGCTTTCTAAAGTGTTCAGTGATGCGTCTTCGTGCAGAATGGATATTAGGAGATTTACTGTCCTCCGTTATTATCTGCACATATTGCGATATTCAGATGTGCCTTGATAAGTTAATGGCTGTGGCAGGACATGAGCGGTTAATAAAATAAATGTTGTAGAGCACTCACCAGCCCCTCTTCCCCCTCTTCCGTGGACGTGACAGCTAGATCGTTTCCTTCGGTGTCCAGTGCGTTTATCTCGATGCCCCAGTTGGTCTCCGGCTGCCGCAGCCACACCTGCAGCACCTGCTTCACGTCTATGCTCTGCCAGGAGCTGATCCCGGCGCTCACATCTATCTTGAGAGAACGGATCCGGACGTGCCTCGCACCCTCGGTGAGCGGGCGCAAGCGCGAGATCTGCAGGAACACCGTGGTAGCTTCGTGAACCGGCCGCAGGTGTATCCAGAGCTGCGCACGGACCACGCGGCCAGGCTGAATGTTGGGACTGAAGGAGAACACACAGCATCTTGGTTTGCCATCAGCTTGCACACTGGGCTCAGCTAAGTGGGAAACGAGAAGGAAATTAATCAGAGATTCCCAAATACTGCAACAAATAAAACAGAAAATAAATTTGTTCACATACAATATTAAAGGGAGAACAAATAAATATTTAAGTCACCAGGAAAATGTTATATTTCGCACATTACAAAATTGTTACAGCCATTTTCTTATTTTCCTACGAATGGGTTTAAGCCAATTAATATTAAATTTACAATGCAACCATAATACAGTCAAATCATGCAATACATAGTGAAAATCTACAACAAATCTCTTACAAGTGTAACCCCAAATGCGTGACAACGATATATAGCTTAAAAATACATAGTTCGTCTTTAAAATCTATTTTGCATGTCTCTGGGTTCTATGTGCAAACTCGTTTGTGGTGAATTAATTAAACGCTAAAGCAGAATATTTTTTTGACAAAAAATAAAATGTAATAACCATTTTTCCATTATGCATTGGTAATGATGCTGTTCAAAGTTTGCCCTCACACTACTGTCCGCTGCGCAGGATGACGTGTCCCACTTACGTTCAGTGGCCATGGCTATGATGCTCTCTGTGGTGACGTGCTCGTCGTCCTCCATCAGTCCATCATTGCTGTCATCTGCCAGTACGTCGTATTGGTCTAGGAGCTCCTGCAGCGGGGGAGCCTTGGGCAGAAGCTGCTTGATCACCTCCCGGCTGATGTTGGGCGCCTGCCTCAAGCGGAGCTTGCTGAGAATCTGGCTCTTGATGGCCTGCAGCCTGAGCAGCTTGCTCTGCTCTCTAAACTCGCATGTCGGGCACTGCTCGCTGTTTTCCGTGCCTCCGGACTTGGGGGCTGTGATATCGCTTAGACCTACTGGAGAAAACGCAACCAAGAAGCCCAGGTAGATCAGCCACTGTGACGGCTGCATGTTACCGGTTCAGACTCCTTGTGTGTATTTCAGGATTACTGGGCACCGTGGAGCTCTCAGCACCCCCAAAATCGCTCCCGACAGTCGTAGGTGTCATACTGGCCGTCAGCGCGGCTTTTTATAGTGCACCTAAGGATTCTCCATCGTGTCGTCAGATTATACGATTGGCTGGCGAGCAACAATGAATCCAGCGCTAAGGCATTAGATAAATTTCTCTATTACTCTTAAAGAAGCATTGGAACAACAAATTTATTTTATTGGGCACCTGCTGAATGTAAATCAAAAAGGGGGCATTTTTCAGCGTAGATTCACTTCCTAAATACTTAAATCCTTAAAGTAGCCTACCATTCAGTGATGCACCGAGCCAGAAACGCTGTTCACACTTCACCCTAATATTTAAAAAAAAATAATACGTGGTGTATTTTTTTCAGTCAGCTGTAATCCAGCGAAGTATTTTGGTCTCAGTTAATGGTGTTAATTCAAAATTTCTGAAAGTTTAAGAACAGTAAAACTGTTTGCTGTTTTTTCAACGCAGCAAATAGTGTTCATGATTATTTTTAGGGCACAAAACGATTCTGATTGCAGAAATATTCGCCATCGTTTAAAAACAAACAGGTATATGTTCTTAATGTGATGTTACGTAACATGATTAAATTATATTTCATTCATAATGAATATTTCATTGTGAAATCTTTCAAAATTATTAGATTGTCACCTGTTGATTCATTTTCAAATCGTTATGCCGGACTGGCTAAACTGACGAACTCTGCTTTTAGTTATGTTATCATTAAATGCATTTATTTTGATCTGACCTCCAATGAACTCTAAACCAGGTGTTTATAATTATTCTTTAGTATTTAACTACACCATTGTGGGATCACTTTCTATCTCTAAATAGTTTTACATGCTATATTCGGTTACATTTAGTATAGATACAGTTTATTCCTACTTTATAGATATAAGTATTGCGACTGGTTTATAAAACTTCATTTTCGACTAGTTTTTACTGCGTAGAACGCGGCACCCCAGTTGGGAAATAACTTTTGGAGGATAATTCAAAGAAATCTTTTTAGTTTGTTCCACAACGGATGAGTATGAATATCGTGCGATATGCGAATGTCACAGGCTTACATGAGACTGGAAAATTCCAGAAATACACTCTTACAGTCCTCCCTAAAATGTCAAGGGGAGTCACTGCATTTTTACATAAAGATGATTTTTCTGTGTTTACACAGCAATTTCTTTATTACATAAATAACTTCTTTCTTGAAGAGAACATGACGTAGAATACCAGCAAGAAAGAGAGCGAGAGAACGAAAACTTGACAAGGAACAGAAATGACTATTATAACTGAGACATGAGATACAAATAACGATTACTTAAAATATTTGAAGTCATTGCCTTCATGGAGACAGATGGGAGAGAAATAAGGGACCAGCGGTCCGCCGTTACTCCTGCCTTACTACTGTGCTACTTCTACACGCCAAAAAGACGCATGTCGCCCTCTTGTGTCAACTGTCATTTCACTTGGGTCACCGTCTTTAATTTTTATTTCTCGAACCATCTTCACTGCCCCTTCTTGTTCTAAATCCATGCATCCGTCCATCGATTTTCCTTACATTTTCCTCAGTCCTATGCCGGGTCAGGCAGGGAAAAACCTAGTGCGGGGTCTCCTGAATCCACTCTAGCAACATTTATTATTCAAGATTCAATATTTTTATTTGTCATATAGTTATACAAGTGCAATTTGCAGCAAAATGAAAATCTGGTTGCTCTCTTGACTGTGCAAAAGAAATTTAAATATATTTTAAATAAAATACAACAAAGGAATATAAAACAGGGGGTGAAGGTGAATAGAATATGAATAGGCATGTGTGTAAAGACTGAAAAGGAGAAAGCAGACTGCAAGTGGCAAAGTCACAAACAAAGGTGTGCAGATTGCAATGGACATGGGATGTTATGGTGATGCATGATGGAAGAACAGACGATCCATGTTGCGACTTACAAGAAAAAGCACACACATGTCAGTCATGAACTGTTTTTAGGTGAATAAATAAAGTATGTTGATGTAATAAACTGATTAGCAGATGGATCTACACATGGTCCTTGCAAAGCCAGGTCACATTTGCACTCTTTCCAGTTAATTGCCATTTTAAAATGGGCAGCATTTCTCCACAAGAGGGCAGAATTATACTGCATTTATTATTTAACAAATATAAATTTCGCCATCTAGAGAAGCATTCAATATCACTTATAGATTCGCCTTTCTTGCGTCATAGCCTGCCAAGTCTTTTTAAGGATGCGCGTATTTACAGTTGGGTGTCAGCTGTTATACGTTTAATATCGTATTCAAACCTCAAAATTAGCTACACCGGAACCCCTTCTCAAATCCCGACCGACTTTATTCATGGAAAGCTTTTTCCCAAATACTGGATCTTAACTACGTGGATTCTCTGGGATGGAATGATACTTTTTTTTTTTTTTTTACTGCAGCGTTGAGTTTCAAGATGAATTCATGTTTTTATGAGAAACGTGTCTGAGAGTTCGGACTGAGAAAACGAAAAAGGGAGCACCCACATAACCTTAATCCAAATGGATCTGCGCACATTTTACATTTATATTATAACAATGTGAAAAATAAAATGCCCTCTTTGTGGATGCCGTTGGGAACGAAGCAGTTTATAACTAAATAAACAAACTGAAGTTGTGCGCTCAGCTTGAGAGGTAGGTACCTGGCCAGCTCCGCGGACCCGAGCGGTGTGTATTTGGAGACTAGGAGCCGGTGTAAGGCGCAGTAAAATAACGTTTCCCGCTGCTATCAAAGTCTTATAGTGACTTCGGTGCTTCTTACCGGAAAAAAGGTGCAGAATTGCTAACACAAAGTCACCCCCCCAAAAGCACACAAAACACAAGATCAAGGGAAGTTCACGTGTGTATGAAGATTGTCACCGTTCGTTGTTTTCCCTGCTTTTTAACATTCATTTATGCAGTATTTGAATCCGAATATTCTGCGGGCGGGGCAATGAGGGATACAGATACTATTTCACTTCCCCCGGGGTAGGTTTTAAACCCACTTATAACCCGTTTCCGACGCCTGGTGAAAAAAAACTCTCCTAAAATGCTGTGCTAAACACTTTTTACAAAATATAAAACCCTACAGACGCTATTTTAATCTCGGTATGCCTAATACGTTTAAAGTGTATGAAATTAAGGATTAACTGAGGGGCAAAATGACAAATTTTAATAAGTTCTTTGAAATTTCCTGTTTGTTCCATCGAAAACATCAGGTGCACGTTATGTGGTCTCTGAAAGGTTTTGTTTTAATTCATTTTTAATGCATGGTGGTGCCGTGTTTAGCACTGTTATCTTACACCTCTGGGATCTGGGTTCCAGTCTCTGCCAGTGGTTCCATGTGTGTGGAGTTTGCATGTACTCACCGTGTTGTTATAGGGCTTCATTTGGGTACTCCAGTCCCCCCCCCCATGAAGCCATGTTCTGGGTTATCTCTACCGTGGTCCCATAGGCTCTGGTCCTCCCCATGACCATGAATTGGGCAGGCAGTTTCAGAAGATGGGTGATTGGCCTGAAACTGCAAATGCATTTGAAATGTTATCTTTTCAGGTACTTTTTTAAAAATTCCATATGAAATTAAATCCTCCAATCTATATCTGTCCAGCATCTCATTTTGTCAGTCAGGCAAAGTATAATCTTTGGAGTTATACACAGAGTGATAGCGCACACTAAACCTTAAACTAAACTCATGAAATACAATCCAAATATGAAATCTGTGATATGTTTTCGTTAATCGAGGAAGATACTATTTTTACTCTTGGAAGACTTCTTTTTCTGATAGCTTGAGGATTAATGAGCACCTGAGCATGACCTGATTTTTGGCATAGTCACTGTGAGTGTCCGGAGCAAAGTGCTTGTTATTACCTGCTTACGTCCAGGATTTTTAGGTTGCAAATGGAAATAAAAACCATTTAAATACTTCCCCCATCTTCACTCTCTTTCTGTCTCTTTTTGTAACAGTGAGCCCACTGAAGTCCTCCCCCTGCCTTCAAACCGATGCCACGCATTTTACACCATGGGTTGTGTCAAATCGAAGCAGAGAAAACCGGATCGGCATCTCAGCCCAGCGGCACATAAAGCGGACAGCATCTCAGACACTGTGGCGGTGAAGGGGGCAGTCCTGCCCTGCTTGGAGGCCCAGCCAGGAGGGGAGCCTCCACAGGTCAGTCCCATCCTACTGGACTATGCCCACAGGCTGTCAGAGGAGATCATTTCCCGGGCAGTGCAGCACTGGTTTGAGCTGGATCGTCGCTATAGCGACATCCCCTACATCGACCTGCTGTGAGGACAGCCTCAGCCGGGCCGAGGAGGTCCTCCTGTGCCGTGTACATGCTGCACTGAAGCTGGGGGAGCCAGAAGTCATGTACTCAGTAGCATCTAGGTGAGGAACTACAGACAGTCTGCACCTGGCTCACTCCTGGAGGAGCCCGTTCTCCTTCTGGCCTCCTGGGGTCTGGAGCATTGTCATGCTGCTCCTCCAGAACTGTTTCTTATGCTCTACTTCACTTACTCTCACAAGTCCCTTTGTCTTGGGGTTCGTCTGATCTGGCAGTGCCCTCACTGTGCTCCCACTGAATACTCTAGTGCCAGCTGGGAACGAGAAGCCATCAGGGCCCCCCTTGCATAAATCATGGGTCCTGAGGGCTGGTCCTGAGCTTGAGTGTATGTCTTCTCGCCCCAAGTGGACAACCTTCCTACAGCCCCCACTGGGTGGTGGAATAACACTCCTAGCAAACAAGGCTGTTGATTGTATCCAAGAGGTCCAGTTTTACAGGACACTGGGCCCCCCAAGGCCGCAGCCTGTCTGCTGCCCATCATTTTGCAGGGAGGAGATTCCCAGCATAGTCCCTGCTGTGCCGCTGTGCTGTTATGTAACTGTAAGGCTTACAGTGGACACTCTGTCCTTTGTTTACTGGTTCCTTGTGTTGGGAGAGGCGGGTTCTGCAGCCCAACAAAGGGGTTTCTTACTGGGAACTAGCATGAAAACGGGTCTGTGAGCCCAGAACACTCCAGAACGCCACAGTAAAACACACCTTAGGCTGGTATCTCGTTACCTTCACCTTTGCTGGTCTCCTGCCACCCCTCTGTTTTTCAGCCCAGCTGCTCCTTATATTCTCACCCGTCACACCGCATTGGTGCAGATCAGAAACTCCCGTCGGTAATGGGCGGTTAAGTGGGGAAATCTCGTGGGTGAGATGGAACAAAACAAAGAAGCATCAAAAACCAGAAAAGAAGGACAGGCACTGGTGAGCTCAGACAGACTCCCACCTTGGCTCTGTCACAGCTATGTCATGGCTTCAATGAGATGTTACAGTGTGAACATAGAGTGTGAACATCTGCTTGATGTTTGGTAGCTAACACTGGAATTTTGGATGTTAGGTACACAAGATATAAGAGAACTGCATCAAGCAGTTGAGTCAGTAGTCCAGTGATGACAAATTGGATAAGTGTTTGCGTCACAGAGCAGTCTGGTTTTTTGGTACTTGACCTCACTGGATCCAAATGCTCCTTCCATTTTGGCCGAGGTTTTTTGGCAGTTGTGCTCTTTGTCAGAATCAGTTTTTTAAGCCTCACCATTCTGAGCAGATAGTTCCAGCTTAAAAGCCTTTTAATTGACCTGAACACGCCTCTAAGGATGGGCTTTGCTGGAAAATGCTGAGCTGTATGTGAGGACATCATGCAGAGGCCTGCTTACCTGCTGCTTAGCCAAGAGCATGTGTAAATGCTAATGTGTTATTTATGAAGGTGAATCTCAGCTTCTGAAAGTGCTACAGAGGGCCAGGCACCTCAAGGATTAACCGATGGAGAAGGACAGTCCTCTTGAACATGGTGACTTAACCCCAACCTATAGAGAGTTTGCCGATCAGAGGAGCGATTTCATCAAAACTCACATGGCACTTATAGAATAAAAGAGGTTTGGTTTTCAGCAGCAGTGTACACCTTTGATTCTTCCTCTTGTGGCCTTCAAGATGATGTATGCGCACACAGGGGACATGCCTTTCATTTCAGATAATGGGTTCTACCACAAAACAGGTGAACACAAGGCCACAGACCAGTTGGCGGATTGGAAAGCTCATCCAGATAATAGCCCTAGTTTAAGCTCTCTTTAAGACTCATAGCAATGATGTGTTTGTCAGATCATGATTTAAATGCCATAATAGAAATGTCTGAGCCCGATAACAGACATTTTTTACTTAAATAATCATAGGCAGTTTCAGAAATCATAATTAGCTACATGGATAGAGTACCAAGTACTTGCATGTCATGAGTAAGTACTCATTCACCCATGTCATGTTGGCAACCCTTCATGCAGGGTTGCCAACTCTCACACATTTGGGGTGATACTCACGCAAGAAATCATACAGCAAATCTATATTATATCTATATCATACAGCAAATCTATATTATATCTATATCATACAGCAAATCTATATGTAGTTTTCAAACCCAGTAGACTATTTGCAATGTAATAAAACTGTTACATACATGTAAATGTGTGTGCAGACTTGTCTTGAATTAAAAATCTCACGCCAGCCAGCTGACCAAAGTTGCTAACCCTGAGATAAGTGCGACCTTATTCAGAGTGTGAAGAGAGTTTGAAGTTCTAACCTTTTGAAGAAAGTTTCGTCCCTGTGTCATAGTTTTAAGACATCCACATATATCACTTGGCCTTCCACCAACTGGCACAGAGGCCAAACCTTGTGCACATTACAGCTGCTCTGTGGTACAGAGCTGACCTTGGGGTTTCTCCTCTGAGACCATCCCGTGCCCTGCTCTTGAAGTACTTACTTCAGGTTCATGTAGAAGCACAGGGTTGTTCATTGGCTTGGTTGCTCCCCAGGGGGGTACGGCTCTCTCAGCCACCCAGGATCACTGTCCTCATGTTACACATGCCACTTGCTGCAGCCATACTGAGTCTCCAGGCTGCCAGCAGCCCATTGGCTGTCTAGCTCTATGCTATCACTTCATTGGCTGTTCAGCTATATGCCTGTGTCCCATTGGTTGGCTTGGTTCTGCACGCTGCAGATCAAGTGGCATGCACTTCTGTCTCTGCTGTTTAGTACCCCACCCCTTATCAGCACATTCCCCTCCCCCCAAGTCCCCCCTCCCTGGCCATCCTGAAAATTCCTGTGAGTCATTGGGAACCAAGCATATTTAAAGCCCCCTCTGTCCTGGACACATTCACAGACCAATGAGGTACGTTATGGTCATAACTACATAATCGGCTGGATCCTCGTTATGTCATTAAAGCAGCTGGTGGGTGAGATGTGCCTGTAAAGAGCTCTGTCACATGGAGTATCCCCCAAAGGCTCAGATAAATGGCCATGCTGCAGGATCCACCCCCATGGAATGCGCTACTGCGCCATCTGACCTCAGTGGCATCTGCTTGGAATCGATGGAACCCAGGATTGGAATAGACATGGATGTCGATGTTACATGAAACAAGGGCACGGAGAACAGATATTATGGGCGATGAGGGCTGGTGGGATTCTCTACAGCTCCCCCTACAGACCTGTCGGAGGATGCAGGCCATTGGTTACCAACAGTGAAAACAGGATTTTTTTTTCTGCAGACCATGTGCCATTTTACCCTTAGTGTGTAACGTGTGTAAGATCGACACAGCAGGAGTGAGTGTCTCATACAATATTCCCAAGGCATGTAGGGAAAGGATGCCCCCCCGAGACACACACACACAGCCAGAGAGCGTCAGCAGATACACAATCGGGCAGCACTAGAAGATTTTGGGCCACATGAAAGCATATCATATTGCACCCCCAAGCCAGACCAATCTAATTATGTTCCAAATCTTTAAGGCCTCTGTCATTCAGCCCCCACCCCCTTTTGCAGGGTGTGATAATGAAGGATCTATTTCCCTGAATGAATGAGCTGCCATACTTATGGCACCTTAACTCGGCTCAGGTGATCTGTCCTGCCTTTCAGTCACTTTGCTGAATGTGACACTTGAACATTTCTGATTATGGTGACGTGCTGGCAGGACAAAGCTGAGGGTGATCCCACTGGAGCCTTTAATCTTCTTCGGCAGGGTGAGGTGCAAGGGATTTACACTGGTGCTCCTGTTCTATATGCCGAAGCATCTGACAGCAAAACACGCGGCTCTTGGGGGGGGGTCATCTGCTCCCTACATTTAAAAGCACATAACAGAATTACATGACAGTGAGCATGGGGGCAGGTAAACATTATTTCACCAATCAGAAAACAATAAGGGGAAGCAGTTCAGAATGAACATCATACAGAATACAGGAAGTCCCCAGAATAGGAAAGAGATCCATTCTAAGTCAGTCCTTAATATAAAGTACAGATATTTTATGGGTTCCACGGAAATAAAGGTAGCTGATTACGAGAAAGACCTCGGTGTATATGT
>JAODLD010000001.1:51556208-51567837 GCA_026781065.1 Mormyrops boulengeri
AACTAATATTGAAATAGCCATTTGGCTGAACACCATCCAGACCTGTTAGAATCTTATATACCTGGATCATGTCCCCCTGAAAATACTGTTTCAAGGCACTGTAGGCAGGAGTGCAGCTAGGCTGAGCTTCCAATGAATGGCCCGTTACAAATGCACAATTTAATATTACTACAGTTTTTCTTGATTGCTTTGGAGCCTTTCTCAAATGGCAATTAACATTTGCAAAACAACAAGTGTAATCTCCACACCATAATGTTCCTTCTGCGATGATGGATGGATGGGTGGATGTATGTGATCATCATGTTAGCCACCCTATGCAAAACAGTTAACCACGCTGTCAAAAGGATATATTCCATAAGTTGAAGTGATGCAGCATTGTTGTATTTTTGTTTGCTACAGTGCATTTTGTTATTTTCTTCTTGTATTGCCTTTTTGCTATGTTTACTATTGTATTGTCTTGAGAACTCGAAAAAGTTACATGTACGTGAGAGTGCTTTTTCTTGCCGGTGAACTTTACATACTGTAATGAAGAGACTTGCAATGTTTAAACTGGTGTCTTTACATAAATAAGAAACAGTTTGCTAAAAACAAATGATCAGTCAGTGACAATCAGAAAATGGAAACCTATATGCCTACTACATTGAGAATTGTGGAGCTCAGGAGCACACTTACACTGGCATTTTGACTCTCATGATTAAAATGATGTTGATTGTACTTTTCATTTTGGTGGCACTGACTAATTCATTGGTGGAATTATTTACATTTGATACTTGATTTAATTGCTTTGGGTAAGTTACAGGCTATTGCAGCTAAATCGTAGTGTTATGCTATATGCATGAAGTGTTTTGAGAAATGCTGTTATAGTCTTGTGAATGTGAAATGTTTCATGAATTGTGTCAAAGCAATCAAGAAAAACTGTAGTATAGTGACAGAACTAAGTGGCAAGTGCCTATCCCGTAAATGTGTGTTCATAGGCTGTAACAGTACTATAACAAAAACAGACCAATGTGTTCAGTGCTATATGTTACTTATTGGTCAGTTATCCGGTTCAGCTCCACAATTCAGTATCTCAACTTAGTCACTAGATCTAGAACTTGAAATTTATCTGATCTTTTTTTAACCACTTATGTAAGTTAAAAAAAAACTGTATACCATCTGACTGCTAATAATATTTCACTCATGTCATGAACTAAACAACATGGTCCATAGATAGGTAGGCTACGCTATCGAGTTAACAGTGTGCAGCATGGCTGATGAGGAAGAACTGAAATGTTCTAAAAATGTTCTTTCTTGATTGTGTGGAAATAATTTCCATAAGCAAAATCTGGCCTGAACCAGTCTACTGTAATTTGCAAACTAAGCAAAGATACCATTTGTACAAGTGGTGGCAACACAACCAATTTTATTTATCTATCATGTTCATATTAGGTGCAATCTGAGTTCAGAAGTACATTATTGACCAAAGCGGTTTATGTTCATTCGTACTCAAATTTTTTTTAAGTATTAAATAAAAAAAAAACTTTTGCTATAATGAGTCAGTTTCTTTTATGTGTACAGTATTTTACATACCTTAATTAAATTTATTATTACAATGCTTCAAGCAGTGTTTCTTTTAAGGGTAGAATTGCTGGCTAAGTGCTTAACTGACATTACTACACATTTCAATTTGATTGCTAAAAAAAACAAACAAAACATTCTAACCAAAAATATCTCTGACATTTTGCCGATATTGCCTACTGAGCACTCAGCGTCCTTCACCAGGGTGAAGTGGTTTGTAGATGTCATCTGAAGTGTTTCTTAAGGCGTTTTGGAGGTTGAAGTATAACGAAATTTGCCATTCATTCTCCTGTCCACTAGGTGGCAGTGTGTGTGAATGGCAGAAAGTCATATTTGAGATACCACTGAAGAAGTAAAAAAAAAACAAAACAAAAAAAAAAACAACAGATGCTTTATTGATCCCCATGGGGAAATTCTCTTTATCCCTCCCCCAGCTTGCACTCTGTAGGTGAGAGCAAGCTGGCCACAAAGGACAGCCACCTGTTGCGGCCCCCAGAGGGCTGGGAGTTAAAGGCCTTGCTCAAGGATCCACAGACATGCCGAGACTGGGCTTGAAGTGGTTACCTTCAGATGTCACCCCACCGAATCACACACTGCCCCAAAGTGACTGAGCAGTAAAGGAAGAGGCAGTGTATCACTTATTTATTAGTTTGTTTCTTAATCACGTTTATTAATTTATATGAGTAATATTACTAAATATAATCTTGATTCTGAACATATGTACTTTGTGCCACAGGTTTTTTTGGTATGATCCTGTTCACAAATTCAGTTTATTTTTATACAGTGCCTTTTCCAACATGTCTACTCCAAAGTGCTTAAAAAGAAGAAGAAAAAAGAAAAAAATCACCAGCGCTACCTCCTTCCACAGTTTAGCGTAAATGGATAGTGAATAAAAACCAGAAGACAACAGGACAGGAAACAAAATTCAGGTTGATATAGAAGGAAAAAGCCTTTGTGTCCAAACCTACCTTTTTGCTAACATTACACAGATCAAAAAGTTGTGTGCCTGCAGTGCCATCTAAATGCCACTTGATCTTAGAACTAATAACTGGCCAATAAGCTGGTTTACTTGTACTGTCTGCCTCACTTATACATCGCTTTGGGCAACAGCGTCTGCTAAATGTATGCAAATTTCAGAAGAACTATCAATTTTCCAGTTTCTCTGACACCAGCCTCATGCTGCAGCTGCTGCCTGTCACTTGCCTGACAGGTTCAGGTTTACTGCTGGGGCAGAGCTCGTCAATGGTCTCAGAGTGAACACACGAAACAGAGTGAGGAACTTGTAGGGGAGGCGTCACATACACAATACACAGACCCACATGTGAAGTTTGGTTTTGGCTACACAGTGTTGGTCACATACAGTGTCACGTGGTTCAAGGCAAAGATTCGCAAGATACAAAGAACAATTAGATACAATATTGGTAAGATACAAAAATTTGTATCTTAACAATACTGCAGCCATGTGATAAACCTCACAACTTTAACATTAAGGCTCCCACACAGAGGGGCCACTCTGCAGCTCGCTCTTGTTACTTGTGAGAGACTGTGAGAGTCCAGGGCGCGAGCTGGGGGCACTAATGAGTCCGAGGCCTACTCCCGCTCTGACCTCTGCCAATCTTCTGGCTCCTGTTCCTCCCTCGACTCACCCTTCTGTTCCTGTTCCTCCACTTGCCCACCCTCCTGTTCCCCTTCCTCCCGTAGCTCAACCTCCAATTCCCGTTCCTCCCCTGACCCGCCTTCCTGTTCCTTCTCGCCCAGCCGGGCCTCTTGCAGTGACACTGAGTGTGGCCCCGGGTCCTGGCCCACACCCTGCTCTGAGGGCTGCTCGGGGTGGTGCCGGCGGAGATGCTTGACCACCTGGAAGCGCTGGCGGGCCCGGTAGGAGCAGTGGCGGCAGAAGAAGGGCTGGCACTCCAAGTGTGTGAGGAAGTGGTGCCGGAGTCCCGCAGGCCAGCGAAATGCACGGTGGCAGAGACGGCACACATAGGGCCGGGTGTTGCTGTGGCGGCGTTGGTGCGTGCGGAGCAGGAAGCGCGTCTTGAAGCCCTTGCCACACTTCTCACAGATGAAGGCGCGGGTGTCGCGATGGCGGGTCTCACGGTGCACACGCAGGGCATCTGCCCGGTTTGTGCGGTACTCACACTCTTCGCACGCGTATGGCTTGGCACCTGTTGGGACATCACAGAAGTCTCACTGGACAACAAACCATCTCTATATTCAATTGAGCAAAGGAGGCTGCAGCAGTGCCTGTGCTGACCTCCAGGGGGGGCTCAGTCATTACCTGTGTGCTTGGTCATGTGATATTTCAGCTGGTTCACCCACTTGCACTTATAGCCACAATCTGGACACAAGTACTTGCGCTCATCCTGGTGAATCCGCATGTGGTACTGCAATAGAGAGGAGCCGCTTCAGCCATCAAGCCATGTTGTACATACTGTACATTTTGTAAACACCAGTTCACTGACTGCAATCTGTACTGATTTGGGCTATAGCTTAAAATTTTAAATCTATTTTCTTTTGACTTTATGTTGTATGTGGTTTTTGAATATATGCACTAATACTGCTGAGACAAATTCCTAGTACATGTAGGCCAATAAAATGAATTCTGATTTTGAAATCACTGGACAGGCGGGGCAGGGCTAGTCAGTCACTGGTGGGTGGGGCTTACCTTGAGCCGAGAGGGGTCAGCGCAGGTGTAGCTGCAGTGCTCACAGCGATACGGCTTCTCGCCCGTGTGGATGCGGATATGCCAGGTGATCTTCTGGCGGTTGCGGGTGGAGTACTGGCAGTCAGTGCAGCGGTATAGGCGGGTGCCGCCATGCGAGCGTACATGCTGCTCAAACACCAACTGGTGACGGCAGGCGAAGTCACATGCAGCACACTTCAGCGGCTTGTCCTCCGGGGAGCCATCCTCATGTTCGTCCAGCAGGTGCTGTGCGAGCAGCTGCCTTCCACGTGCTGCGAAGGGGCACGCTGGGCAGCGCTGGGTCAGGTGAGTTCTGCGGTGCTCCTCCAGGGCCTCACGGCTCAGGAACTCGGTGCGACAGGGGGCGCACTCCAGCCGTGGGTGTTGCCGCTGCAGGTGGGCCACAAGGGTGGCCCGGCTGCGACCCATGAAGTCACATCGAGGGCAAGGCTGGCTGCCGGCGTGTCGGCGACGGCAATGTTGCTTAAGGGCTGCGTTGGAGCTGAAGTGGGCGGCACAGAGGTCACAGGCATACTTTAGCTCCCCCGTGTGGCAGCTGAGGTTGTGGCGGGCCACATCATTGGAGCTGTAGCCACCATAGTCACAGAGCGTGCAGAAGTGGGTGGGCTGCCGGTCATGAACACGCTGCTGGTGCAGCCGCAGCTTGGAGGCAGTGCCGAAGGTGTGGTTGCAGAGCCGACAGGCCAACCGACCGACACCCGTGTGCAATGACTCATGAGCATCCAGGCGGTAACGGCGCGTGGTGCTGAAGGTACAGAACCGGCAGCGGTGGGGGCGCATGCCCTCGTGCTTCAAGGACACATGTTGCGTCATACAGCGTGCCTGCTTGCAGGTGAATGGGCATAGCTTGCACTGGAGCAAGGTCTTCCGGCACCGCGGTGCCGAGGAGAGCCGCTGGCCTGGATGGACCAGTATGTGGCGCTCCAGGGATTCACGTGATCTGGCCACAAAGGAGCAGCTCTGGCACTGGATATCACCGGGCTTAAGGCAGCCTCGCCGCCGGTGAGTGTTGAGCGCTCGCTCCTGATGGCACGCAAACGGGCAACTGGGGCAGAAGAAGCGGAGGCCCATCCTCTCCATTACCTTCCCACTGTCCTGCTCCTCAGTGCTCCACTCTCCTGCCACCCTACCCTCATTCTCCTCATAGCTCCTAGTTTGAGAAGGAGCCTTACTATATCCCTGCCCTTCCACTGTCCCTGAGGGGAGAGGTACGGAGTCTATCTCTCCAAGAACCATATCCTGTTTGCCCGCCGCATGTGTCTCACCCATGTTTGAATCTCTCTCGTGTTCAGGGGTGTCTATGTCGACATTTGCTATGTTGCTCTCCATGCCTGGTCTCTCAGGTCCCTCTGATGCCTTAGTGACTGCTTCTTCAGAAAGTGGCCCCATTCTTCTGTCCTGTGCCCCAGTTCCAGGATGATGCAGTTTCCTTTGATCCTGTGACTGTTGGTCAGAAACTCCTGGCTGTCTGACTCCTGCTGGGACGGGGAACCTCCTGCCCATCTTTAGGAGCACAGGACACTTCCTGAGCCGATGGGTGTCCAGGCCACGCTGCTGTTTGTAGATCGCTCCACAGTTCTTGCACCTCAGCACTGTTCGCCTGGCTCTGCAGGACACACGGCGGTGATGTGCTAGGGCGGCTTCTGTGTATGCGGCAAAGGCACAGAAGTCACATCGGTGCACCCGGGCTTTGGCCTCCACCACCAGCATCTGCACACGGCCCTCCAGCACCAGGGCCTCTGCCTGCTCCTTGTCATGCCTCCGCTGGACCGTGAGGTGGGATTCGGAGCAGGACGACTCTACTGCGGCACCATCCATGTGGCCAGATGCATTAGCTTCTGGGATCGATGACTTCTCTCTATCACTCTGGCCTTCGCTGTCCCCTACCAGTGCCCCTTCTCGGTCATCTTCACTCTGTCTTTCGGAAGGACACATGGGACTTCCCCCTTCAGCTGGAAATGCTTTAAGATCAAGCTGCCTCTCCAAACTTGATATCCCCCCGCTCTCAACATCTCCCGGCATGCAGGTCTTAGGCATGCTTTCAGGTTGAACTATGGAGGTCAAAACCAACAGGCAACATTCTCCATCGTTGCCATCAGTGGCAGCCACCTGAAAACTGCTGGTGTTAGTGCCGACCCTGGTTTCCGAGTCAATTCCCTCTGTGCCCGTTTCAGATTCCTGATCCGTGAACGTAGTGGCATCTGCAGTCATTTCGTTTTCACCACTCCTACCCATGATCTGCAAGCTGCCCTCCAATTGGCTGGGAGCTTCCCCTGCCTCAGAGGGCACCTGCTGGTCCCCCACCGTAACCTCGTCCCATTTCTCCGGGAAGCCAATGGTGGTGCCGCCTCGCTCACGTTCCATCTTAGCGTAGTTCTCCAGCCATGCCTTGTCCCCTGGCATGTAGCCATGCACCTTCCTCTTGTGCAAGAAGAGGCTGGTGCTGCTGAAGGTGACATAGGGGCAGAGTGCACACCGGAACTCGCGGTGCCGCGTGTGCCTGCAGTTCTCGTGGTTGTGCAGTGCCTGCCGGTAGAGTGTGCTGTATGGGCAGTACCTGCACTGGAAAAGTGGTACCTGCTGCTCCCCACCGCTATGCTTCAGCTGCATGTGCCGGCGCAGCTCGTATTTGCGCTTGCAGGAGAAAGCGCATACCTCGCAGATCAGTGACTTGTCCTGGTGCCTGAGCTTGTGGCTGCTCAGCTGATCAGAGCGGTGGCAGCGGTATGGACACTGGTCACACTGGTACCTGTGGGGAGAGTGGAGCTGCACTGATGTACAGCCAAGCAGGATGGGCATCCTGGAAAATTGGTGAAGGCCTTACCTGAGGTCACCAGCATGCTTGCGCATGTGCACATTCAGGTAGTGCTTCCACTTGGTCACGTAGCCACACTCAGAGCACATGTGGTTCTTGTCACTGGAGTGGGTCAGCATGTGCTTTGACAAGTAGGTCTCATCCCGGCACCGGAAGTCACACAGCTTACACTTGTGGGGCTTCTCACCTGCAATACAGACCACAAGACATCAACAGGGCTGGACTGGACCAAGTCGATGTGGATCAGTCATCTGCGGGGACTTCCTCTCACCGGTGTGCAGCAGCATGTGCCTCCCCAGCACACGCTTGTGCGCTGTGACAAACTCACACTGAGGGCAGCAGTGCGTTTTCTCATTGGCGTGCAGGCGTCCCATGTGCTCGCTGAACTCCACAGGGTTGAAGGTGGTGAAGGAGCAGAAGGCACAGCTCAGCTCTGCTGGGCCAGCGTGGCCCTGCCGCTTGTGCCGCTGGAAGCTGCTCTTGTTGGAGCTGGAGAAGTTGCAGTGCGGGCAGTGGAAGGCCAGGTGGGTACGCCGATGAGCCTCCATGTCCTCCTGGCTGCCAAAGAAGGCGCCGCAGGTATGATACCGGCACTCCACTGCCTCCACACCGTGTGTCTCCTGCGCGTGCGTCTGCAGTGCCCTCCTGTCAGCACCACGGAAGGGGCAGCCCTCCTGAAAACAGGCCAGGGGCTGGCGGCCCGCTGGCAGGGACTGGTGTGCTTTCATGTGGGCCTTGAGGGCCTGGCTCTGCAGAAAGACCTCTCCGCAGGTGGGGCAAGGGTAGACATCCGAAGGGGCTGCCCCGCCCTCCCCGCCGTGGACGCTGGCCAAGTGGCGGTGCAGGGAGTTGCGCTCGACGGCACCATATGTGCACAGGTGGCAGCGGTGGGGCTTCTGGCCAGACTCCCGCAGCAAGTGGATGCGCAGCTTGCTCTTGCTGGTGAAGTGGTGCCGACAGGTGGGACACTGCAGACCGGGGTCGGGGAAGTGTAGGTGCAGGTGCTCCAGGAGGTGCGTGCGCTTTTTGAAGCAGCGGCGGCACTCGGGGCACATGTGGGTGCGGTAGAGGTGCTCCGTGCCCTCGGCTACATGACCTTGGGCAAAGAATGGGGGCAGGGGGGCAACATCAGTTTCAGAGTGGCAAATGAATTGACACTAGCTAATGAAACAACTTACAGAGACCAACATATGTTCTCCATGGTGAGCAAACCCAGGAAACATTCAGTGTGATGCATCAAGGACATCATTACAACTTGAAAAATCAATATTTGGTAGCACTGGTGAACTCTGAGATTTCACTACTAACCTTCCCACATTCTCACAGAGCACAGTATACACAGTCTATACATTGGTGAGGTTACATTTGCATCTTTCACAGACAGTTTTAGTGTATGCCCCTCTAAAAGTAGCACTGTACAATTCTACCACTTCTGAGCAACATTAAGCAATGAATACTTTTAAAGCAGCAGTCCTTGGGCTTATCCATGTGAGCTGCCTGATCCACTGGCTGCACTTCGCTGCCCCCTTTAGACCTTTGCTGGGGCTCATCTTCCTTCTCAGGCTGCTCTGGTTCTATTCCTCCCTTTTCTCCTAGGTCAAAGAGAGCAGGAGGTTTATGCTGAATCCTAACAGGGACATTCGACCATAATATTGAATAGTGTTATTTAAATGGTAATAACCATATGAACCACTGGGAATGGAAATCTTCATTGCTGAGCAGTCACGAGAGGGGCACAGGGACCTGGATTCATGTGTTACCTTCCCAGTCCCCTGAATGACTCCGGTGCTCGCGGCAGTGCTCGTTCAGCTGTCTGGCACTTGTGGTGACAAAGGGACAGTGGGCACAGTGGAAGGGGAAGTGAGCCCGACGGTGCTGCTCCATTTCAGTTTCCGTACGGAAGGCCTGGCGGCAGGAGCGCTGGGGGCAAAGCACGGGCTGCAGTGCATGCACCATGCTTAGGTGCTGCTGGTACGCGCGCTGGTCTATGCTGCTGAATGAGCACCCTGGCTCTGGGCAGAGCACCGGCCCCCCAGGCTCGCCATGGTGCATCCGAAAGTGCTGCTTCAGAGCTCCCGCCAGATTGAAGGTGCCCTCGCACAGCGGGCACCTGTAGCCTGGCCAGCCTGCCTCCCCAGGACCGCCCCCCTGAGCCATCAAAGCTGGGGCTGGACATTGATGGGAGGAAAGAAGTGAGCCCTCTGGAAGACTCTGTCTGCACCTCCCACAGAAGTGCGGCTCCTTGGGGTCCACAGTAATGCCATGTTGTCCTATAAGGGATGTCAGGTATAACAGCTAGCATGGAAGACTAGCGATATACAGACTGTTTACAATTTCCACGTGCCAAGTGAACAACTATTTCACCAATTCTGACGTACACAAAATACATATACATTGCATACAGCTATGACATAAAGTACATAAATATGCACGTGATCCTGTATATTAATGTGTTTGTTTTAATCCTGTTAGATTCGTCCAACCCATACCGTCGCCGTTCACTTGACTTTCAGCGCAGATGCTGGGATTCAAAACCGGCTCCGAGGCACCCATGCCGGAACGCCAAAGCTTTTTTTTTGCTACACTGCTGTTCACACTGGTAAACACTGGTACCCTTGCTCTTAATGACCTACTACTAAAACTCACAAAGTCACCCAGAACACCTCAATGCATTGTTTTACTCCCCCCAACCACAACAAAATAACAAAATCACCGAATTCGAGACTGATGTGAAAGTAATTCTACAAATATCGAGACTAGCTCCATTTAATTGTTGCGTATTGGTATTTAATTCTCGAGCAAAGCTCCCCTTGCACCCACTGCATGGCGCCTCGCTCAAATAATACGCGATCGCAACTTACCGCTTCCGGCACCGGCGAACATCTGGAAAAAGTGCTTGTTTCACACGGACTCCCAAGTCGGTCAAAACTACTCGCACGTGCCGCTCCCCTCAGATAGTACGGCTTTATTAGCATTAGTAAAGTAGAAATTGGCCGCCATTTCTTTTCTTTTCCAGGGAGGTGCCCAGCGAGGTTTTCACGTGTAGGGTTTCTTAGACAGGTACGTAGCAAAAGACAAGACTGAATGATTAGAAGTGCTTCTCTTTACGTTTTGGTACTTTATCAAAATAACAAGTACTTTAGAAACCAGTTTATATTTTGTTTATATCTGTCTGGGAATCGTTTAGTTTCTTGTCAGTTTTATCCGACGGACCAAATTAGCAGTGGAACCTGGTGACGTCACATGTTGGTGGAAGTCACACGACGAATTGATTGGCAAAGCGTTCAGAGCCAGGGTATCTTCCGTCCATTTTATATCCGTTTTAAAACGAAAAAACGGATCATTTTTTTTCATTTATCATTTTTTGCCTTATTCAGATATATACTTAAAACTATGTTTTTCTATTCTGCAAAAAAATATTTTTTTCTAAATAAGAGATTTTAGAATATTGACCTAAAAATGGAATCTGACATTTTGATTTCTCGACTACGCAAAGTGACCCGGAAGTTCACGCGCCGGAAGATTGAGAGGAACAGAGACCTTGATTACCAGTAGTAGCGCATACGGATCGGTGGATGCTGAATTTAGACTATGGAAACCTTAACCTACACACTTTTCAAGGGTCCTAAGAGGGTGACGTTAAAAGAACAGGACATGACAACTGACAAAATTGGCCGTATATTTCAGGTAATTACTTTTTTGTTGTCCTGAGTTTAGATTCACGGTTAACATACACTGACTATACAATTGTGATTATTCTTTATTATAAAGTGTGACAGAGTAATTATACATTTAAGTACAGAGTAATGTTACTTTATTTTTTAGGGATTCGCCAAACGTTACGGTTACTTGCATGTAATTATGCAATTAATTGTTAATATAATAGTGCATATAACGTGTAAGGACCTGAAATTCTTACTCTGAGAATCATCTTAAGGCTAAGGCATGTATACAAAGACAAGCAAAATTACACTGTTGCAAAAGTGCTGGTGCAAATTTGCATGTCTTTGTAGTGTAACATGTAAAGTAGAGTTTAAATAAATTAGTGTTAAGAATGTAAAGTATTCTCTAATCAATCTCTTACGAAATTGTATCATGGTTGAAGTTAAAAGTTTGCAGGCCAGTGTCCTGAAAGGACAGAGTTTTCCCATCACAATGTGTGGAAATCTTACAATGAAATAAAACTATACAGTCATTTTTTTTCTAAGGTGTGCAGTTCCAGTGTTTACATCACTGACGATAGCAATGTCGCCATCTTCGCTGGAGAGAGTGGGTATTTTAGCTGTGTTCATATTGTTCCAAGAGGACATTACGAAGTGCACGGCGATGCGGTGGAGATGCAATCACCGGACTCCAGTGCTAGATCCATGGCTGGGGCTGGGTCTGGGTCTGCGTCTGTGCGGTTTGCATTTCAACGACCCAGCGCGACCGCTGGTTTTGCTTCACAGGCAACTTTGTCTGTGCCGCAGGACGGTATAACAAAACCTTTTCAAAGGTGAGTTCAACAACCATTGTTTTTCTCATGGGGACAGTATTATTAGATTACTATT
>JAODLD010000001.1:51572862-51588785 GCA_026781065.1 Mormyrops boulengeri
ATTTCCCTTCTGTTTCTCATCTACCCTTTTTCCTTTATCCTAACTTGCTGACCATTTCTACTATAATGTCAACATGAGAGGTCTCATCCTGTCATAGTAGTATTTGCTACTTTCTGACTATTTACATGCATTGGCCAGCAGTTACAGTCTGTACATTCCCATCATTGCTAAACTACTGATTTTAACTGACTCATTCCATTAGCTTATTCCATTCTATTAGCTTTGGAACCTTTTGTCACTGCTTGCAGTTACTAGTTCATACTTGTTTTTAGTCACATTAATTGTGCACAGCAGTAATTGCATGGGCTGCATTATCTGAAAGTTACAAAGTCACTCTACACGGTTAACATACGCGTCTTAATAGAGTCCTATTGATTACATTCTCTGTGCATTATGTAGTGCTACATAATATTCCATGATAGTACGGGTGTAATAAACCCCATACAGTGATTAAACCCCGAGCTATCTGCTGTTTAATTATTGCAACCCATTATTACAATCCTTTATTACAGATACAGTGGTGCCTCGGCATACGTCCACTTTGGAATAAGTCCAACTTGGTATACGTCCTGTTTGGACACAAAAAAATTTGCTTGGTATACGACCTTTGTTTGGAACACGACTCGGGTGCTATAGAACTTGTATGGGTCAAAATGAGTCACGACGCCGCGCACTACCCTTGTTTACCTCTCGAGACAAAGCCACGACTGCATGCCCACGAGCGTTAGTACGTCAGTTGCTGCCATTCAGTGAACAACCCGTGCTATAATCACTTTTCATTTATTTCATCTAATTGCTTTTGTATTTATGTATTTTAGTATTAAGCTGTGTTAAAATTATTTTATACAACCCCATCAATGTATAATATGCCAATAACAATAGTATTTTTTTTCACGGGAACGGATTAATAATTTCCCATTTATTTCTTATGGGGAAGATTCGTTTGGTATACGTCCTGTTTGGTATAGGTCCTGTTTGGTATACGTCCTGTTTGGTATAAGTCCAAGGATCTGGAACGGATTAAGGACGTATACCGAAGTACCACTGTATTATTTGTGCATGTGTGTGCGCCCGCGCAAGTGAGCCTGTTTGCTTGCCTGGCTCAGATGAGTCACGCGACAGCCGGGAGCGGCAATTGAGAGCAACAGCGCTTACACGGACCGCCGCAGTGCATTCAGGAGAGAAATTGAAACTGAAGTATCGATCTCATTAAACTGTTATTGATCAATATCAATACCAACATTATTATCGATATTATCGATACTTGGATCGATCCGCCCACCACTACAAAGCGGTCTGGCATACAGAAAAAGGCAATCCGGAAAAAAGCAAAGATCTATCACAGCTTTCTTTTAAATAGCAAGAAATGTAAGTAGACGAAAAATCTATGCAGGTTTAATCTATACCAAGCCAACAATAACGATTTCATCTAAGTTTGATCTAATATGCCTGTTACAATAAATCTATGAATGTGTCTTTAATATGTAACATGTAACATTACAGTATACTGGAGTTCAGTAAATTTTAACTTGCAACACATTATAGAGAAGGCTGTCTGTTGTTTATGCTATTGTCCAATAGGCCATTTGTGGGTGATTGGCCACTCCATACCAGACAACAAAGTAACGTTGTTATGTATGTTGACCAGTGTCAGTCAAAATATTTAGCATGGCTGGTTAATCTCAAAAGTTGGGACCTTTTGCTCACTGTTTGGTCCCCCCCACACTTCAAAAATCTCTGTTGCACCCCTGCCATTGGAAAATGCATGGTGAAGGAGCAGCCAATGCACAGGCATTGTTTTCTGTTTTATAACACCCTGCAGTTTATAGAAGCCAAAGGTTACTCGGCTGATAAAAGGCATTTCCTGCCATTTCCTGGCCAAGTTAAGCAGGCTGGGCTCACGGTCCCGTAAGTAGTTTTCATTATCAGGAAAAAAGAAAGGCATTTAAACTTTATCATTCATTTATATATTTAAGCCAGTCCATACATAACGGAGCATGCATGTAATCATAGCAGTAACAGCTACATGTTGATTTAATTTAATCTAACAAATCACATTAAATCGAAAAACTTTCAATAAAATATTAGTTTTGAGTTTTAAAAGTTGTATTCTGCTGACTTTTAGTTATATCTCTACAAGAAAGTGCTATAAATGTTATTCAGGATTATCACTTTTGTAGCTGATCTGGGATGACTTCAGTGTTTATTCACGTTAAATTGAAGTCTCCTCTTTCCCAATGCAGGTTGTGTACCATGTCTGCTTCTGCCAGGGTGATAGTCATTGGGGCAGGGTTAGCGGGTTTGGCTGCTGCAGCCACATTGCGTAAGGCCGGCTTTCAGCACGTGCTCATCCTTGAGGCCATGGAAAAGCCGGGGGGTCGCATTGATACCACCCGACCCTTTGGCTCTGACATAATCGAGATGGGGGCAAACTGGATCCATGGGCAGAAAGGCAACCCACTGTACACCCTGGCAAGGGAGCATGGCCTTCTTCATGAGGTGGCTGGCGCCAGCACCATGTGTCTGCCCAACTCTGTCACCCCTGATGATTACTTCTTCAGGGAGGATGGGCAGAGGCTGCACCCTAGCGACGTGGAGCAGGTATGCGCCCTCTTTGGTAGGCTGACTGCCAGGGCCTTCAATGGCGAGCTGGAGGGCAGATACCTGTCTGGGAGCCTGGGTCATTACCTGGACGAGGCGTTTGCTGAGGTATTCCCAGACCTGACCCAGGAGACCAGGGAGGTCTTCGAGTGGTGCAAGAGGAGTGAGTGTACAGACGAGGCCAGCTCCTCCCTCTATGAGGTGTCTGCCTCCCAGATAAGCCATTACATTGCCCTAGAGGGGGGTTTCTTCAACACTCTTGGAACCAGCGGCTACCAGGCTCTGCTAGACGTCCTGCTGAAGTGCTTCCCCCAGGAGGCGTTGGTTTGCAACAAGCCAGTACAGCTTGTCCGGTGGACCATGGACAGTGCTGGCCAGCATGGCAAGGAATCCCAACCTGTAAAGTTGGTTTGTGAGGACGGCCAGGAATACGAAGCAGACCACGTGATCATGACTGCGTCACTGGGCTTCCTCCAGGAGAGGGCGGCAGACATGTTTGAGCCTGCCCTGCCCGACTCGAAGGCCGGCGCCATACAGAAGCTGGGCTTTGGCACCGTGGACAAGATCTTCCTGAAGTTTGATGAGCGCTTTTGGCCAGACGACTGTGCCGGGATACAGTTGGTGTGGAAGCACGGCCCCGAGGAACCCAGGGGTCAGGAGGGGCTGACACTGGAGGACGATCCATTCAAGACTTGGTACAAGAAGATCTGCGGCTTTGATGTGGTGGCCCGCCACCCTACAGTGCTGTGTGGCTGGATCACGGGCCGGGAGGCTGAACACATGGAGACTCTGGGCGACGAGGAGGTTGGGGACATCTGTGTGAGGTACATGTGAGACCTGGGATTCCACTCGTCAGGGGTGGTGGACTGCCAAGCAGGAGGCTTTTAGCCATAGCTGGGGGCTGCTTTATGTGGGAATTAATGAATACATTCAGCTCAGAGTCACCATGAGTGACTAACTAGCAACACTGCACGCCTCAAACATGTTCATGGTTCTCTAATGGATTGCAGCATGCAAGGCCAACACATAACATGGCACTGCTGGAATAGCAGCTGCAGGCCCCAGTAGGACGTGCAGTTAGGAGATTGTAGTGTTTATTGGTTTTTATGGCCGTCACCAACGGCTTTGCCTGTGTGATATATTCCAAAGTTTCACAATGTTCATAAGAGTGTTCATCACAATGTTGATAAGAGACTCTGCTGTTGATTGCCTCTTAGCTCAAGAGTGATGCCTGCATATGTATGAAGTTCTGTAAGTCTGATATTGTTTGCACAGCTTGCTCAGGACCTTCACCTCTTGGCCAGTGCCCACGCCGAGCCGGGTCTTCCTGTCCAGGTGGCGGCACCACCCCTTTGTGCGGGGCTCCTATACTTACGTGCCATGCGGTGTGGATGCTGTTCATGAACACCAGGCCTTGGCAGAACCACTGCCCCTCAACCCCGTCCATGCCGAAGTGAAGGTACATACCGCCCACTGCTCTACCCACAATCCCCTGGGGCCCCATCATATCAAAACCATTTGAGCTCTGGGAAACGCACTTAATTCACACTGGCTGTTTCTTTCTTTTAATCCCTCCCCAGCCACTCCAGGTTCTGTTTGCGGGTGAAGCCACTCACACAAACTTTTACACCACCACCCACGGTGCCTACATCACCGGTGTGAGGGAGGCTCAGAGACTCATCGATCATTATGCAACACCGTGACCTGTCGTAAAGACAAGGTGGAGGACAGTTACTGCATGCAATCATTGATGTCTGTTGGGTTCAGTGACACTTTTCCTTCAAAAGGACTTTGAGCTTCTCAGCTCCGCATGGTATATCACCTTCAGATGCTCCATGTGTTCTTTTTAATTTCCAGTAGGATGTGCAATTTTGTTTGGCCACTTGAGGAGGGCCTAGTTAGCAGGTCACATGACCTCAAAGTGTCCATCCATGGTGTTGGCCCAAAATCACAGCTAATAGCTGATTAAAGCTCACTAGTGTCAACTAGTGGTATGTACACCTATACAAATACATTGGCTTATTAAATAAATTTATCAATTATTTTCTGAATCTTATGTACTATGTAATTTAATATGGATTAATTTAGCATTTTTCCCAAAATAAACATTGATTTCAAAAAATGGTTTCTTGAAAGATCAAAGGCAGTGAAAATGACTTTTCAGTCTTGAATGTATAGACTTTAATATAACCTGAATGCACATAAACCGGATCAGAATTGAATATATCTGGTCATGACACCCAGCTGGCATGTTTGTGTAATTTTATTTGCATTCAGCATCGGCTCCAATCAGGGCAGCAATTGGGACCATATGACATGGAGACTGGGTGAAGAGCTAACCCGTGGCAATGAAAACAATGATCAGAGTTCACAGATGAGAAGAGGAGGGAAAACCCAACATGGAGCAAAACATGGGAATGAGATTACATTTATGGCTTCAGAAAGGTCATTAGACATGAACTACGTGAATTACTCCTAGTGACTGACATCATACTTATAGCACCGTAAATTTCCTATAAGGTGGGGTTAAGGCAGAAAGTCAAAGCAAGGAATCGTTAGATTTTGCAGGTGTCGGTTGAATATATTATTGAATCTACTATTGTAGGGTGGATCTTCTAGTGGTAGAGTAGATCTGCTGGTATAGGTGGGAAGTTATAGGGACAGGCTGGAACTACAGTTCACTACAGAGGGGTCTCATTAGAAAACTTGATTAACACTAGTAGTACAAAAATGCTACATTCTTATGTTTCCAGAGAATTACAGAAGGTCATATGATTTTCTTATGCATTTATATACTTAAATACTCTCGTCAGACAGCAACACAGAGTTCATATTTGCACCAGAAATACTTCTGAGAGTGCAGCGGCACTTAAGTCACAGTGATACTAGCTAAACTTTAACCACAGGCTATTTTGGGAGTACATATGCTATTCAGCAGGCTTGTCTTAGGCTCTCTTCTGCTGCTGCCAGTTCTAAAAAAGACCCATCTGCTTCTTCAGGTTCTTCTGTTTCCAAATTGGCATGGAGTAGAATTCGGGTCGTGCCATGCCCAGGACCTTGGTGAAGTCATCATTGGAGAGGTACTCCTGTGTTGAAGGGGACACAGCTCAGCTGAACTTTGCGTTACAGCATGTTTGAAGCACTGTCACAAAAGCTCTCTGTCGGCCAAAGGTTGATATGTGGCTGTGCTCTGAATGAACTGCATTATTTATTGGATTGACTAGTGCATCTGCCAGAACAGCTTATTGCTCTGGATTATTTTTTTGAAGAATAAGAACCCACTGAGTTTATTCATGGATCTTGTCCTCCACCCTTTTCCTTCTAATGTTCTTTGGGTACAGACCTCCTTTTTGGTGGGATCCACACCCTCAGGCAGGTTCTCCATTAGGCAGTTCAACAGCTTGTCTGCAGGGAATGTATGGAGGACTGATGGGGTTGCGCTAATGGAATCCTGCCCCATGGTGGAGATGCTCGGTTTTGCTACATCCTAGAAATAGGAACAACCCAAACATGACTTTCAGATGTCAGAGAATTTGTGTACTTGTTGACCAAGACCTTAGTGGGAAACTGAGCCTATATGTCTGTAGAGTTCTAGATGCATGACCTCTTATAAACCAAAAACTACCCATTCTTGGAAGAGTGGAGTCACCTGGTAGTAGAACGATTTCATTCCTGAAGTCTTTTTGAACATTGAGTTGGCTACCACAGCCAGAGCTCTCTGGTATTTATTCTTATTTGTCCAGAGGGTGACTTACCATCGTAATCTTGATTATTTCAGTAGAGTCTCCGAGTTCCGCTTTCAGCTGCTCGTAAGATTTCCCATCCTTGAGGCATACAGTACAGGTATAGGTATAGGACTCATGATGAAGTGTTGACATGACTTCCATCTCAGGAATTATGTAAAACAATCACAGTCAGCAGAAATCGTGCTGGTTCTACTACTGTTTATATACTTATAACGTCCAATTGACTATATGGTTGATGGATTGAGGAGATAATTGATGGATGGGTGACTCACGCTCCACTTTTGAGCATCCCAGGCATGGAACCAGCCTGTGAAGGTGGGAGGCTCAAACCCTTGTTTGACCAGCAGAATGGGCGTTTCTATGTCACGACCCCCTGGGTGAGTCTGCAAGTATTCCTGTGCCATAGTATTTGCAGAATCTTTCTCAGTCTGGTTGGCACCTTTCCCAATCCATAGGAACACCTGAAAGAGTGTAGGTCATTCCTAAAGAGATGATTCTAGGTAGAATGTGGCTTGTATATCAGACCTTCTAATACTGACCAACGGTAATTTGTGGATTATGTTGCCTCACCTGGTCCCAGATGTCCAGCAGCATGACATCATCCTCATCCAGGTCATCTTGGGTGAAATGTGTGATCTCTGTAGCCAGGAAGCACCCAGTCTGATTGGAACACTCGAACAGTCGTGGTGAAATGTTGTGATTCTCCTCCTGTAGCCTTGTCATTGACACAAGGGTCAGAAGTGAGTGTCCCTTAAAAACAGAGTGGTTGAGCAGAGACCCAGTCAGCTTGGGAGACATGAGTATTACCTCTTGCTGTTGGCATACTGAGACTTCCCTCCCAGGTTCACCCAGAAGTCTGCAGGCTCCTGGCCTTCAGCAATCACGTGTTTCTCCTTCTTGGAGATGATGTCTGCAAGGGCTTTCCCCATCTCTCTCTCATCTCCGCTGCAGCCCTGCATGGTTCAGGATGCACTGTTATTTTCCAGCTTGGCAGATAGTAAACCCGGTTACGTCATCCAGAAGGCAGTTAGACATGACAGAGCACTTTTTCTGTAATGGTTCCATTTCCTAAGGGTGTGGTTCCCATAAACATGCACATCCACAGAGAGCGAGGGCTGTCTTACCTTTCCATACCATAGGTAACAACAGATATCTGTCTTGAGCACAAATACATCATTGGAATTCAGATTGGCACAGCGAGCCAGCATCTCAGTGGCACGGATGTTGAACTCATTGGTGCCTTGAACATGGAAGAGCCTGGCACTGGACTGTGGCTGCTTGCCCCCTTCCCGGGAGCTTCCCTCCTGGGAATACAGGGCACATGAGTCAGACATCATAACTTTGGAACCACCGGGAACAAGATTGGAAGGCAGGACCACCGTCATGCAAGTCGTCCTCAATCATCTGCTTTCTGGAGATGCAGAGCTATTCTTTTACCAGGGGTAAGTCAGTCAGTTGTACCAGCCTACCTCATAGATGACCATTTTGCCCTTGAAAATGGCCATGAGGTGCTGTGGTTCTTTGCCCATGGGCACTCGGACCTGAACCGGCTCCCCATTGTACTTCTGGTCCAGGATCACGGCTTGGTAAGCGGATGCTGTCAGCTCCACAGTAGTAGCATGCCGGCCCTGTGCCATTGGTATCATGCAGGGGGTTACAGAAAGTGGCTGGCATTTGGCTGTACCATTTGGTGGGGAGAGTCCGCAGAGTTACTGACCTGCCAGATGTAGAGGATGTAGTGGAGCTTCTTGCTGACCTCATACTTATACAGAATCAGGTAGCAATCACCCCCATAGAAGTGGCCCAGCCACTTTCTGTCAACGGGGACCATCTCATTGTCCTCTATCCGCCACACCTAATGGTGGCCCCGGGACATGTTAAAATATGGCCTCCATTTCAGTATGTATGCATATTTGGTTTTTAAAGGAGGCACCATGAAGAGTAGCACTGACCTCCACCTCACCGCTACCATCATCCACCATCTTCTGCTGTGCAGCCACTTCAGGCTTGGCGTGCATGGACGTGGCGTCAAACTTGACCTGCTCCACCTTGGCTGCAGCATTGGGTTCATTGATGGAAACATGAAGGCACATGTCAGCCAGCTGCTTTTAAAGTGACTTTCACCATTTTAGAGATTAAGTTTGTTGCTCAGAACTGTGCTCATATATTAAAACAGGTCAATTCTGAACACTGTTTGAGGAGACCAGTGGATCTCTCCAGTTCCAGCCTTTGCTTAAAGAACTAAGCCTGAACGTCTCGTCCAGCTGATTTCCCAGTTGCGTCATGCACAATCACCAATTTTTCCCCGTGTATGTGTTGTTCCCAGTCCCACTGTTTGGCCCTTGATGGTCCACTTCTGGAACAGCTGCTTGAACACCGACGACTCAGCACCATCGTTCACCGTCTCCACGTTGACCGAGGAAGGGTAGTCCTTTGCTTTCTTGTATGCCTAAATTGAAAACATGTTTATTTATATTTCTCAGTTTCTGTTATCTACAACAACGTACAATTGAGAAAGCAAGATTCAACTGTGAGTTACTTTACCAACCCAGGGATTTGAACAGGTGACCTTGTGATCACAGATACAGTGTCTTAACCCAATGAGCCACATACTGCCCCCCTCCATATCTCCTTCTTACAGTTCATATATATTTATAACAATAGTACATCATTTATATAGTGTTAAAATGATGAAGAAACCTTAAGTAGTACTTAACAATGAGCTTTAAGTAACTGCAGGAATTCATAAGTATAGATAAATAGAAAGCCATCATATCGTACAAATTGAACAACTGTACTGAAGAAAAAAATCTGCTTGCTGGAAATGCACACTAAGGGGGTTCTGTATCCTAACACGTTGCATGTGCTGTAGTACTTTAGCCGTTCTCCTGTCATATTCACCTCTGCTTTATTCAAAGCTTCAGCCCTCTCTGTCTTGGAAGCCTTCTTTCCTTTCCAGATGAAGATTTTGATTCCTCCCTGATCTAGCAGGTAGCAGTCCTGTTTTGGGGAACAGAAAGTCATTGACAAGTGATGTCGGAGATGCACCAGGACACCTAGGGTCACACTTCATGAAGTGCTTATACTCCCCAGCCCAACTCAGCATCACCCTCAAATAATGGAAAGTGGAAACACGACAAATCTGGGCCATCCTGATGTGGTTAGTGTATTACATGGGCCATCTGTCACTGTATTTCTTTGGCACTGTTGTCGGTTTCCCAGTTTCCAGTGTTTCCTGCTCCAGTTGGAGACACTGGTGCATTAGTCCATGTTATCCAGTATTACTATAGTTTTGTTTTGTTTTTTATTCAGTTTTTATATTTAGGTGTTTAATTTGAAATCCAGTTTAACTCTTGGTTAGTTTTCAGTATGGTTTTATTATTTTTTTATGTCTTAGATATTATTCTATTTAATTTTTATATATTTAAGTTTTAGTAATTTAATTTCTAGGGATAGACTGAAGGTTCTAAAGCTATTATGTGTATCTGGTCTATAGAAAATTCTGCATGAATACTGAATGCACATTATGCATTAATGCCTTAAAAATGGGCAAGGCCATATTCCATGTATTTTTAATGGTCATTAAAGGTCAGCATATCACTTTAGATATTTTTATGGTAACAGAACATATTTGATGTCTGTTTTATTTTAGTTTCAGAAGGCATATCAATAGTTTTTGTTTAGTTGTATTTTTTTATTTTGATATCATTCGATATCGTTATATCGTTATAGTTGTTCCATTATTTTTTTCATCATAAGCCTGTGGAGTAGTTTAAGTCTCTCGGGGTCTTGTTCACAAGTGAGGGAAAGATGGAATGGGAGTTCGACAGGTGGATCGGTGCAACGTCAGCAGTGATGCGAGCACTGCATTGGTCTGTCATGGTGAAGAAAGAGCTGAGCCAAAAGGCAAAGCTCTCTATTTACCAATCGATCTACGTTCCTACCCTCACATATGGTCATGAGCTGTGGGTAGTGACCGAAAGAACAAGATCGTGAGTACAAGCAGCCGAAATGAGTTTCCTCCGCAGGGTGGCAGGGCTCTCCCTTAGAGATAGGATGAGGAGGTCGGTCATTCGGGAGAGACTCAGAGTAGAGCCACTGCTCCTCTGCATCGAGAGGAGCCAGATGAGGTGGCACAGGCATCTGGTCAGGATGCCTCCTGGACGCCTCCCTGGTGAGGTGTTCTGGGCATGTCCCCCTGGGAGGACGTCCTGGGGAAGACCCAGGACATCCTGGAAGGACTATATCTCTTGGCTGGCCTGGGAACGCCTTGGGATTCCCCCGGAGGAGCTGGATGAAGTGATCGGGGAGAGGGAAGTCTGGGTTTCCCTGCTGAGACTGCTGCTCCTGTGACCCGACCTCGGATAAGCGGGAGATGATGGATAGATGGATGGATGGATAGATGGATCTTTATAGTTTTAGTTTTTGCTAAGGATAACCCTGCTGCTATGACATGCAGCCCTATGAGCTGCCTCATTTTGGTTGGTTCAGACATTTTTTGTCCCTCCCTCCATTTTGTATTTGGTGGTATTTCTTGTTTTGAGCTGCGTAATACTTCCTGGTTTGGGCTAAACTCTTTGCTAGATCCCTGAATCTGTCTGCTGTGTCAGATACGAGACCTATTCTGGGCCCAGGCCCCATGATACACTTGTGGCTGTAGGAACCCACTTGAATAGTACCGACTTGTTAGCAAGTCCTTTTCAGAGCTGAGGTTTTGAAGTCTTGTCTCTTTATATTAAAACTGGTTAATTTGTGGTCTTCCATTATACAGCATTTGACTTATTAATTTTAGGCATTTTAACAGATCTTAATTGTTTTATTATGCATGTATTCAATGTGATACCCTTTTTGAACATTGAACTACATGGTATATGCTACATGGGTGTATCTGTGAAATTGTGTGTCTTGTTTTGGTGCGATCGATTCCACTCTTGTTACTAACCCACCTCGTGGTTGAGCATGTCCTGGGTCAGAGGTTTGGTGGCCACCTCCTGGACCACCAAGTTCCCCTCAGCATCTGTGATTCTAGTGAAGAGAGCAGGAGTTAAATGTCACAATGTCACAGCAAAGTGGCTACATCCTGGACAAAACTCACTGGAAGAGCTTCACGCTGGACTTCAGCTTCTGGTCCACCACCTCATCGGGGATGGCATCCTTGAGCTCCCGTCTCTCCCCAAGGACCTGCTTTATGAGCTTCATGGCCTCCTCTGAGGCCTTCTCATCGTCGCCCTCAACCACAGTCACCTTCGCTCGGCCACCCCTTTCACGGTCCCGAATGTCCTTGGCCAGGTTCATGCCCTATGAGGTGCATTTGTGCTTAGCAGGGGCCGAGCAGTGGGACTCCATACTGGCTCAGCTGGAAGCGGACCTACCTTGAGCCTCTCCATGCGGTTGCTCAAGGGTCCATTCCACTGAATGATCAGGTTGCCCAGGTCCAGCAGGAAGACGTCGCCCTTGTTAAAACTGGCCCAGCTCATCTCCACCTGACCCCGAAACATAACAAACTGAAAACAGACCGTCTTCCATGCAGAACACAAGCAAGCATAGAGTAAAACACGTGTTAACCAGAGGCTACGAAAGCCTGCATTGTAAAGATTTCATGTGCTCAGGTCTGACTTTGGGCAGCAAGGGGCATGCTGGTTAAACAGCAACGCTTGTGATTACAAGAAGTGGCTGTTTAGGTCTACTTAGGCGCTTGACCTAAGCAGCCTAAGTGAAACAGACTATCACTGGGATTGTCATTCACATAATGGCCCACAAATTAAACAGTGGTGGGGGGGGGTTGGTTTGAAACCTGGAACTGTGTCAGTCCACCACGTACCGAAATGCCTGTTCTCTTGTGGAACCTGGGACAAGAGCCCCCCTCACCTCTCCGGCCACAACGTGCTTCTTCCCCTTGACGTGCAGCAGCCGACGGATGTTGTAAATATTGGTCTCCACCTGCTTCAGGCCCGATGCCACACCGCCCTTCTTATACCTGTGTCAGAGGACCTTGTCAAGACGGTTGACACACCAGCACCGCCTCCCCCAACCTCCCCCCCCAGGATGTGCATGAGAAGTCGGTGGCATCACCAGTGATCTTTAAACATTAGTCAAGCAAATGTGCTAACTGCCTCTAACTTCCCTGTTGAGGATGTCATTTCTTATTATATCAAATGTTGCGGTAGCAGAATGGCGACTTCCTGAAAAAGGTACAATGTCAGGTTCCCTCAGAAGGAGCTCATGTTTTGAGTGTGCCTTGGCAGTTGGGCCTGAACTCTGAAAACGAGCCTCTTAACTGGGGCCACCGTAGCGCCTGTCCAGCTCACTGGGGGTTGCGGGGTGCTCACATGATTCCTTGCTTGAAATAGCCCAGGAACGTGTCGCTCTCACAGCCCTGGACCTCACGGTGCTGCACGGCCACGCCCCCCAGGTGCTCGTCCATCAGCGTGCTGTAGATGGCTGCCGCTCCCTGCTCATCCTGTGATGTCTCCCTGCCCAGCCAGAAGTGGATGTCGTACGTGAAGCTGCTGCTGGACTTCTGGGTCTGCATCAGCCCGGAAGAGAGAGAGAGAATGAGTGTGTGTTTATTTTACAGGCAAACCAATGAAGGACAAGATGTATGAAACACTGTGTTACTATCTGTGGTTATAATATAAGTCAACATCTGCACAACATAATAGAAAATGACTAAAAATGTTACACTAATTTTAAATGTTACACTAATTTTAGGTGGTATATTATTAGATAAGTGATTTATTCTTAAAACTGATCCTTTGTTCTTATGTCATAGTGTGAGTGGGTTGTGTTGTATTTACTAAATGTTTTAAATGATGTGACTGTTAGCCTGGTGATGGGCCGTTTGCTGCCTATTTGAAATGTGCTTCTGGAAAAGCATGATGAGGTGGTCACTGTGGTCAACATCTCATAGGTCATACATTTAGGATGATGTAGCTGTCCCCCGCAAAGAACTGCCCGTAAGTCTTCGGTGGTGTTGGAACCATCTCCATGTTCTGTGCAAACAAACACATTTCAAAACCCAAGAGCTACAAAGATCAGAAACACATTTCTGTTTCTGTGCTCTTCCTGTTTCCAACTGACGCAACATCAGATGGCATAACTTATGTCTTTAGATGGGGGTCCGATTTTCTCACCTCTATCCTCCATATCTGAAGGCCTGGGGTTGTTTTATTGAGCACTTTTGTAACTGGTGTTTTGACTTGTGACATGGTAGCAGCTTCAGGGAAATGCCTTTGGGGGTGGGGAAGTGAAAGAAAGAGAAAATCAGGCTGTTACATGGACTCCCTGTTGCATGGAACCATGATGGGTCCTTATTTACTGTTACTTTTCATGGCCTCTCAGCACGTTTGTGAGAGTCTGGCTGTGTCCCGTTCAGGGCTGAAGTATAAAGAAATATGTGATGACATTAACAGATTCTGCACCTTCTCCCTAATCTTACTGCATTAAGGAGGTAAGAGGAAGATGGTCGACTTTCAGCCTCATCATTAGCAGGAGTATTGTCAACATATCTGCTCTCTGGGGACTCTGAAGTGTCCCAGCTGCCTCAGTATCTCCTCAGGACCAAACAGTTGCCTGCTTTTTAAAAAGAATGACTCCAAACATTGTCCTTTGTCAGCAACAGCATAACAAGCCCCCAGGCTCCCCCTGCCTCACGCTGGCACGCCTCTGTAGGCAACCCCCCTGCGAAAGAGGGCTTTGTTCCATGGAACTCGCGGGCAGCAGGTTATTGTCTAATTTTCTGGTTATCTTTCATCATAAACTGTATGTAAGCTGTAAAAAAATATGGAGCAGTTATACATGGAAGATTTAGACATGAAAAGTACAGAGCAGTAATGTGCTATATTGTTAAGGCAGATATCAGCAAAAATAGACTGAAGTTTATCAGTTTGACTGTAATGCCTAAGTAGTCACTAGGTCATTGACTTTACTTGAGTTACTCACTTCGTTATTTAGGGTTTCCGTGAATCACCCGGCTTACAACATAAAAAGTCATCTGACATATCTCCTACATGCGGGGGATTGTCGTTATGGTGCCTGGCTCCTGGCGGATGGTGCAGGGCAGCTGGCCCCTGTGCCTGTGTTCCTCCCTCCTTTCTGATCAAGAACCCGACCCCCCATGAGGGAAGTGAAGCTCAGTTGCAGCTTCTGCATGATAAGCAGGCAGCCGCTGTTTCTGTGGTTCTGCTGTAAGAACTGATCCTCCAAGCGAACACTGCGAGCGCTGCCGCAGCTTTACCACAGGCCACTTCGCAGAAGCTCTTTTATTGCCCCGCTTATCGCTATCAGCTTACACAATTGCCCAGAGGTCTAATGATAGTGGATTATGGCTTTGGGAGATTGAGTGGGCCCATTGCGGGTGAATTAGCAATGGGATGATTAGCAAAGGTTGCCTTTTGTGGCCGTCACTGTGGCAACATGGAAATAAATCTGATTTATAGAAAGCGCGATAAGGCCAGAGTACAAAGGTAGCAGTGCGCTGATCTTTCTGGATATGAGGTTAGCGATTAGCATAGCACACACCAGCTAGCAGACACATCTGATCCTGCCTAATGTCCCTCTGCTGGGATGGTGGTTTTGTGAGGAAACCCCATTCCTGTTCCAGCTCTGAACACATAGCGGTCGCTCAGGTGCTTCTCTGGTAGAAAGGTCATCCTAGCTGCTGTAGCTCCAGCATGACCCAACTCCAACTGCCCTGGCAGCACTGAGCCTCTGCCAGTGTGTCATGCAGCTGTACGGAGCTCAGCTGAGGTGCTCTTCCACATGAAAGAGAGTGGGTGTGGTATGACTGACAGCAGATCGAAGCCAAGGCAGGGATCACAATCAAAGTCAAGAAGCTTCCCATGTATAAACCTGTCCATGCTGTCTGTTGCTGTCCTTTAATCTAACGTGCACTTCTCCACATTTATTGTACGTCTCTGTACTCATCCCATTATATTGCTTTTGCCGTCGATGTAAATGAAATTTAATCTAATATTGCTCTTCCTTCAAGCATGGTTTAATGTAAAGCTGCTCATTACCTGCGAAAGTGGGTCGGACCCGGGACTGAAGCGGGCCAGGCAGGACTCACCTGCTGCATGGGGGGAGCGCTGCGATGGAGGCGAGTGGCTGGCGGCTGGAGGGTCACGCAGACTGAACTTCACGGCGAGTCTTGCTGACTGATCACCTGCCACACCTGTCACTTCCATGCCCATATATGGCAGGTGTGGGTGTTCTGCATACTGGTATGTGTCACCACCACCCCCATGACAGTCAGGGATTGTTGCTGTGAGGATCTCACACGCTGGCGGGATTCTAGGTGTCCACCAAGGCTTAAGCTTTTTCAAAATGCGGGGTAAGGCACTGGGAATCTCCCCATCTGTCTCAGCAAGGAGCCCTTATGTTGTACGTCAGCAGTCTGCCCCTTGGCCCCTGGACTGATTTCCTGGCAGTTATAAGTTAGAGCTGTGAGAAATAGAGAGGGGCATACCTGTTCGGGGGGGCGGGCCCCCCCCCCCCCCCCGGGGGGGGGGGGGGGGGGGGGGGGGGGGGGGGGGGGGGCCGCACCCGCGCAGGGGGCGGGGGGCGGGGAGGTGATGA
>JAODLD010000001.1:51596742-51613521 GCA_026781065.1 Mormyrops boulengeri
CTTCCTACACTGTGGGTGTAGGAGTCTATTGCTGAACGAGCTGCTCAGAGCTCGTACAGTCTCACGCAGGGGGTGGGGGGTGTTATCCATAATGGATGTCAGTTTAGACAGCCTCCTCCCCTCCCCGACCTGCTCAATGGATTCCAGCGGAAATAGCCTGGTCATGTCATCTTTTGATGCAGAAGAACATGTCACCATTAGGAATCTATGACACAAATATGATGAGTTCTTTCCTCTCCACTCACCTATACGTGACCGTTTGGTGATTTGCCGCAGGGCCCTCAAAAGGTCCTTCCCCAGACTTTTCACGTTCTGCAGGTCATCGTTCATGGAGTAGGAGAGGTCCATGAGATAGTACAGGTCTACTGGGTAATCCTCTGCTCGTTTGAACTTGAAGGTGAAGTTCCAAGGCTGATCTGGAAAATCAAGAAAAATAAGTCTGATTCTGAAAGCCTGATTGTTTGCTTTTAGCCATTTGTAAATTCAATTCGTTTTATTTTGTATGGCGTGTTCTCACAACATTACATTGTCTCAAAGCGCTTTACAGCATCCCTGCCCAAAGCCCCCAATTCCTACCCTCTAGAGTGACATTTTACTTATATGGATCTAGGAATAAACATAAGAAGATATTTGGGTGGATGGAGCTCTGGCTGGATACGCACTTGGTCGGAGGTTCAGCTGCACTTCTTGCGGTTGTATCTGCACAGGATCAGACCCTCCTGTCAGGGGCAAGTTCTTTGTGCGTTGGTGGTTCCCCCGTGGGGAGATGATGTCAACATCTCTGCAGCCACGCTCACGCAACACGCTGATGACATCACAGCGCACTGCCTCCTGCTCTCCGGGCTTGGTGAAGTTCTGCCAGGAACGCAGAGGCATCAGTGCTAGCGGCTTCATGATGGAGGGTCCATGCTAAACCTATCGATGGACAGGAGCTCTTCTGCAAATTCTAGGCCATTATTTCATGTGAAAGTTCTACGGCAGAATTTGACTAGATTTAATGTTGACGTTTTAAGATACAGGGAAAAGCCACAGAACAGTGTTTTCCAATCCAGTCTTCAGACCCACAGTTGGACCATGTTTTTGCTCCCTCCAAGCTCCCTGCCAGACAGCTGGGAGGTAGCAAAAACGTGGACTATCTGAGGGGTCCCTGAAGACCGGATTGGGAAACACTGCCATAGAACATTAGCTCCTCAGGTGTGATGCCATCAGACTCCCCCAGAAATTAGTAGTTCCAGCACTCATACACCCTTCCAGCTGCTTTACTTCCTTTCTCCAAGATGGCATGTATTAAAATGCACTCATTTTGTTTTTGTTACCCAAGATGTTTGGGTTTCTGCCCCTAAGCTCCCTGAATTCGGGCCAGATTAACGTGATCAGGTTCTGACATCGGTGTGAGGAGCTGCGGGTCGGTATGCGCAATAGATGCGATGTGGCCAGATGAAGGTGGTCTTTACCAGCTGCTTGCACCAGGCACAGTACGGGCCAGACTTGACACATTCTGCACACGACCTGACGACAGTCTTGGCACAGCTTTCCTGGGACTGGGCTGGGGGTGAGAAGACACACACAACACTGTCATGTGACTGTGTGAGTGTATGTGTTTGTGTGTGTGTGGGGGGGGGGGGATATTCTATATTCCAAATTCGAGGCAGCTCTGAGAATTGGAATAAGACTCATACTGCACCTAGTGGCAGTGTTTTGTTGACCACAAGCAGTCACTACACTCCTGGGGGCGGAAGGGGGAATGTACATGGGTTCTTTGTGAAACACCAGAAAACCCACCCCTGACTGTACTTACCATTTCTAACGGTCAGTAGCAAAAAGACAACTGTCAACATGACCCCTGTCCCCATTTCCTGTTAAAAGGAAAGAGAATGTCACCATTAATCCCAAAATCTTCCCGAAATACCCAAAGCATGGCAACATCAGACTACAACATCAGAATACAACAATGCCAACAATGCTTCCCTGACTTCTTCATGGAGCCATCCCATAATATAATGACAGTGAAGTATTATGATACAGTTTAGCCCATCTTTTCCTGAACGGTAGGATTGGTATGGACAAATGATATGAAAGTATCTGAGTGGAAATTCACACTGGCGGATGCCATGCGGTTCACTAAATGGACAACAGACACACACGAGTGAGCCGACCACTTCAAAGGCAGCACGCCGGCCTGTGAATTCTCATCTCAGTTGCAACACACAGCACAGTTTGCTGCAGCTGGGGGCTACTGTTTTAGAAGCATAAGTAGAAACCTGAGAATCCGGACATTTTCTTTTTCTACTCACAAACTGAAAGTGAGCGCAGCCTCATCTGGCTGGCTCTTAGCTGCCTGACGCTCAGCACACCTATGTTGACATTACTGCTTATACATTTATACAAGTGTTTATACATGTGTCAGGAAACAGTGATGTTCCTCTAGGTTTGAGAATCTCTGAAGAACCTTCAGAGGATGGACCTCATGATAGACGTCACCTTAAATGGTCATCCAGACATCAGCCTTTTTGCTAATTTGTGGTTCTTCCTCATTTTTAAACTTTTACATTGTCTTGTCTTGCCAACACTCTTGCAACACTTCCTCTTTTGGGACACTGAAGATAAGACCAAATCGGGGTTTTGAAGAAAACTAATTTCCAACAGAAAAGCGGATCTATTTTAATGTAAAGAGACTCACAATTAATTAAATAACTTACAGTAACACGCAGGTTTCATAGGTTACATGGGTGTCTCCTGTGGTGACCATAACAAGCAACCACTCCCATAAATATGTTATCATTTATCCATATTCAATGATATTGTCCAACACCCAGAACCACTCCTGTAATCACAAGTCATGTTTGCAACCTCATATAATCTGGGCTGAAAGCAAACGAACTCCAGAGCATACAACCACACATAGTAATTTAGGACAGAAATCCTGCGTGAAAAATACTGCTTTTAACTGAAGTATTTTAACTCTTAGAGCAAGGATGGGCAGTCTTGTCCGCAAAGGGCCAGTATATATGCAGGTTTTTGGGATGACTATTAGGTCAGCTGTTCAAATCCAGGTGTGAGGATTCTTCAGACAATCAGTCTTCTAATTAGTAATCTAATGAAAGAGTTTCAGGAAAAACCCACACACACAACACAAAATCTTACCCAGAACGGTCCTTTCTGGGTAACACTGTCCACCCCGATAGAAGGAATCAGTAGGAATCAGTCCCATGTAAACACTGAAACCATCTTGCTTTCCGAAAATAAGTCATTTTCACTTCACAACGCAAACACTGCAACAGGCCTAGTCCTAACCTACAACATCATGTTAGCGTACAGTTACTGCGCAAGAACAAAGCACTTGCTAATCAAAATCACCAAAAGTGAGGAAAGAGCTGCCAATCTCAAGCTGAATTTCTGTGTGGTACTTACAGCATTCAGGGCAGCAGTATGTCTTCTGGTAGGTAACTCGCAGCACTTACCAAACATGGCAAGCCATGAAGCACATTAAGTATCCTCACATGACAGGAAAGAGTAGGCGGGGTAACAGACATGCTATTGTCCCACCTATTTGTCTTCCCCCCAATGCAGTTTTACCGCTCAAAAGTCTGCAGTGGCTAGCAGGAGAACCACAACGTGAGAGAGGTCATGTAGGATTCTTAATGAGCATGAGAGTGGGAGGGGGGTTCCTGAAATACGCTGGGGAGGAGAGGCCCTGACGATTCACTGTCTGTTGTCAGAGCAGCTGACTATGAATATCCCCTATCTGGATGGTTTGCGCTTCAGAATTTACTCCACTTCTGAGAGAAGGTCTTGGCAGCTTGCTATGGTCGAGCCACAAGTGCCATCTGTTCTCACAAACTTGATTAATGATAATTTTCCCTTTCGTTCTGTGTAACAGTTTGTCTGTGTCGTACTTTATCTTCAGAAACAGAACAGAGCTCACATAATTGCCAGTATGTGCCAGAATTGTGGTCCCGTGCCAAACGTGAAGTCCAGGACAAAATTAAAGACATACAGCAGAACACTGTGAGAAAAAATAGCAATACAAATCATAGTGCATATTACATGTGCTATGAAGAAAACATGTCAGACAAGAGAGGAATTTTCCCTTGGTTGATGGGTTGGAGCTGGGTGACATATAGGCAAGTTTATTTAGGAGCTGGACGGCTACAGGGAAGAAGCTGTGGAGATGGCATGAAGTCTGGGTCATGATGCACTTGAACATCCTCTGTGATGGCAGTTCTTTGTCCTGGCAGTGAAAAGATCTTCAAAATTCAAGATTCATTCAAGATTCAAGCACTTTATTGTCATTGTGTAACACAACAAATTACTTTTATGACATCCACAAGGTCCATTTATAAATAAAAATAAACAAAATAAAAATTAAATAATCATACAAAATATGTAAAAGTATTTGCAAAGATGCAATATGCAATGTTGAATCTTCAAACAGATTATTTCTAACCAAAGCAGAATTATCAAAATCAGAATATCTTTATTGTCATTGTAATATGTACAAAGAAACTGGCTAAACTGAAGTCCACTGTCCGGCTCTTGGATTGCCCCTGTTTGGCACTGACATGGCTCCTTCCCACCAGGAACTGAATCTTGCTATGGCCTTGTAAGGTGGCTCCCCACTACACTGTGTGTGTGTGTGTGTGGTGGGATGGAGGGACTCAAAGTGATTTGAGTGGGCCCCCCAAAACAACAAACCTGCGCCTGAACATAACTTCATTCAAACCTCAGAAATGATCGCAGGATGGACAAATGATCACTTAGAATCTTCATTTATCACCTGCCAAAACAGGTGTCCATCTCCCAGTCAGTTCTCACTTAAGTGAACAATACAATGTGAATGATTTCTCCTGGGGCACATCTTCACCCTGACCAAAACTCGCCCCTTTTTCTAAATAAAAACGCATACTTTGAAGTGCGGGCGACGCTTTCGTAAACGCGAATAAGACATACTCCATCTGCTGGATATAGCGTGTAAATGCTTCGGAACTGATAAGAGGCATCCTCAGTGCCACCCGGTGCGTCTTTTGTGTAACACCCGAGCAGTGCACGTTGGTGTTGTTAGCAGTCCAGCGTTGTTTTATATAAAACCCAGAATGGTGGGAAAGATAAAACCCGTCCGGCAAAAGCTCCACCAAAGGGCGGTAAAATTTAACCATGAGGACGAAGTGTCCGCAGCGCCGGGCTTGGAAAAGGCGCCGACGGCGGCCGAAGGGGACGTACTTAAGTGTTCACTGTACGGCAGCAATAGGAGTGCGGCCGGCAGCCCCAAGCCTGAACCAGGAGGCGGAATGAAGGTACCACTGATCAGCGGGACACGGGGACTATGGAGGAACAGACAGTGAAAACATTATGTCGTGACCATTTATCCGCAAGTCGTGAAGGGTTTAATGCGCTTTTAAATGCTTTTTTAGATGCTGGATGATTTTCCATCGGCTGTTTTCGCCGACACTGAGATCAGCTCAGAAGCTCTGGTCCAGACACTGAAGACTGAGCAGAAACCAGCAGACGCTTCGACTCACACAGGTATCTGTTGACACCAGGCTGCACAGAAATGTCTCGGTGGGGATGTGTCTGCAGACGCTTACCGCAGGATTGCCAGCTTTAGCTGGAGTGAGATTTTCAATTCGAGACAAATCTACACAGACCGTTATATGTATGTAAGAGATTTATTACCTTGTAAATCAGGGGTATTCAACTAAAATTTAAAGAGGTCCAGTTAGAGAAAGTTTCTTGAAGCAAAGGTCCGGAAGATCATAATGTCTAACTATTTAGTGTGATATATATTTAAGTAGCCTATTAGTTGTATGAACATTGCATGTAATCAATTCCTGACTGTCAAATCAAATTAATTCAGTACAATTTTAAAAACTTTTTGACAATATTTATTGTCACGTGACATTGAACTTCGGCCTGCTGGCTGGAGTGAGATTTTCAATGCGAGATGTCTGCATACACATCTAACAGTTCTTACCTTGTAAATACAGTGATCCCCCGCCTATCGCGAAAGATGCGTTACAGAGCCATCAGCGATAGGCGAAAATCCGCCATATAGAAAGATCATATAAATAATTTTTTATAGCTTAAGCCTTAAAATACCTCTCCCACATGCTTTAAACACATGTAAACTTATTAAAACAACACATATAACATGTGGATGTTGGGCTAAGGATATGTGTAATATGGGGATATGTAATTTATTTGTATGTGATTCCATTTTACCGATGGCTTTATTCTGTGGAGTTGCCACCCTATTTCCTGTTTGACTAAAGGAAAGTGATGCGGTGGCTCCTCTTTCATCCTTCATCCTTCTTGATGTATCGTACCGTCGATTCATTCAAGCCATAATGGCGAGCGACGTCCGCGTAACGCTTTCCGTCCCGAAGCATATCCAGGAGTTTTACCTTCTCCTAAACGGTCAAGGTCTTCCTCTGCCACTTAGGATCACTACTACCAGAAGGCTTAGAAGATGCCGGTGTTCTCCCGAAAAAGGCATCCTGCCGTAGAAATGCCTGTCTCTAAATGATCGATAGGTCGCGGATCTGAAATGAGTTGAGCTACTTTGCGAAGTTAGGCTACTGTAGTGCTAATCGATAGCTTTAACCCTAACCCTAATCCCCCCCAAAAACCCCTAAAACCCTAACCCCCAAAAAACCCTAAAACTCTAACCCCAAAAAAACCCATAAAAGCTCAACTTGTCAGAACACCGGCATGCATTCTACGGCAGGGATGCCTTTTTCGGCATAACACCGGACGCTTGGGAGCCATCGTGGGGCTTAAAACGAAACGAAAACAATCGGACCACAAGCAAGGTACGCGATACGCAGAGAACTGTGATGCGTCGGGGAAAAATCCGCAATATAGCGGGGGCGCGATAGCTGAACCGCGATATAGCGGGGGATCACTGTAGTCTGCTTTTGTATTTAACCGTGTAAATATACTTCTGACATAGCTAATTTTAGGTTTTAGAATGGAATAATATAGATTTGCTGTAAGTTTTCTTGTGTGAGTCTGAAACGTGTCATGCCAGATGCTTGAGATTTGGCAACCCTGAAAACGTACATTTTTAGTTTCACCTGAGTTGATTTATATAACAAATAACATTACTTTATACAGGTGTTAGAAAGCGGAAACTTCAATGAACATGAAATCCCCAATAAACTACGTCTATTTATCCAACACAGGGCTGGCCAATCTTATCCGCAAAGGGCCGGTGTGTGTGCAGGTTTTTGGGGTAACCTTTAGGTCAGCTGTTCAAACCCAGGTGTGAGGACTCTTTGGCCAATCAGTCCTCTAATTAGTGACCTAATTAGGGAGTTTCAGCGAAAACCTGCATACACACCGGCCCTTTGCGGGTAAGATTGGTCACCCCTGATCCAACATGTTATATAATACATAGTGTTTGAAAACTTTTCAGCTGTATGATTTCAGGACAGACCAGTCACTCTGTTAGGAACATTACGGCTTTTTGGTTGCGGGTGTTAGCTTCGCTACTGCACCACACTAAGTTTTGCTTGCCGGTTAAAGGCGTTTGACGTTCATTGGCCTGGGAAATGGCGGTTCTACTGCTAAACCACTACCGCAAAGATTAGAAACGTTGCTCCGGTTAAAATTGAAGGGCCCCGTCCTGTTTTAATTAAATAATTACTTTCTGTTTCAGCTATCAGTCCGGGTCCGTATGCGACATCTTCTGGGTCCAGACCCGGATTGCGGTCCGCCTGTTAATGACCTCTGTTGTAAATAGTTTGTAGGGTTTGCAAACTGTCGAAACACTTTTAATGCAGGTAATTTTAGGTTTATAATGGAATAATATAAATGTGCCGTAAAATGTCTCGCATGAGAGTCTGAAAGGGTGAGTGTCACGCCTGATGCGTGAGAGTTGGCAGCCCTGTTACCGGGTTCCCATGAGTTTTCTCACCACCGAACCGATGACCTTAATGAAGAATTCTCAGTCACAGTTGTAGCAGGTGTCATGCATTAAGCGTTCATGTAAGGTATTATTCTGCTGCAGTTTTACTTACATGGCTGGGTTTTGAAATTCTGATGGGGACTACAAAGTCCCATCTGAGAGCTTCATAGATCTATGACCTGAACCATTGCAGTCCAAAAATTCTTAATCACCCGCTGGGTCTGTCAGATCCTTTTTTTGTTTTGAAATTGTTGTAAAAAATTTCATGAAAAGGTAATTGAGTAGCTGTAGATCATAAATATCACTGCATTTTCCAGTTTGCCACTTTTTGGTAACAATTGTTGGACATATAAGGATATTTGTCTAGGTCAGATTCCCCAAGATGCAGCAGGTTACTGGCATCATGAATTTAACCCCTTTCCCAGCAGAAACACCATCTGTCCATAATCCATGGGTACTTTTATAGATTACCAGGGGTGCTTCTCCTAGGAATAAAGTTATTCCAAAATTTGCCACAGGGGGCACCTGTAAAATTTTTATGGTCCAAACAGTTGTTTAATGCCCACGGTATGTAATGTACCTCAGTTCTTTGTGAAGCAGCAGTTGTAGCTGTGATATTTGGTGACTTTCCTTTGGTGTCCAGATAGGGGCAGTCATCTCACAGTTGTGCGAACAGCTTACAGAGATGTGTGGAGGCTAAGTGTTTTCCTGGTATTTATTTGGTTCAGAGAGACAGCCGCCGTGTTCACCACACAACCCTGGTCTGGTTTGTTTTGACAAGATAGAGGATAGAGTGAGCAGCATTCTACGCTGCTTTGCCAGCTAGGGACGCTGTGCTCTTGGAATAAACTGACCGGTCCCAAGACGATTTGGTCATGAAATGGCCCCTTATTTTCTATGAAAAAACTGAACATATGTATAATATACTGTATAATTATTATATCATCTTTAAGTCATATTATTTGGTGTTTTATAACCTTTTTATTATCATATTCTTAGTTCATTGCTGCCGGCAGGTGGGGTGGAAACTGTCATACATTTGCACTGCTAGACAGCTTCTTGTTTTTGGGGAGGTGGGGAAGAGGTGGCCTGTCTGAACAATGCAGCTGTGTGTTTTCAGTGCAGAGTCCCGGACTATAGGGTACCCTTTGGTAATTCTCCGTTTAGTGGCTCAGCTTGGCTAACCTTGCCCAGGCCGACATATCCCAGGGAAATTAGTTTGGTTCTCTGGTTCTTCCGACCAGCTTGCAATTAAAGCTTGGGTTACTTAATTTGTCTATGCATCCATTATTATTATTATTATTATTATTATTAAGGGTCCAAAGCATGTATAGGGCCCTATGATTTCCGCGATGCGGAAAACGTGGACGGAATCGCGGAATTCTATAAATAAAATGGAATCGATTGTAAAACGCAGAATGTTGTATAATTCGCTGATATCGGTGTGTGAGCAAAGCAAAGCAATAGTTTCTAATAAATTCTGGCCGCTGCAACCCCCTGTACGTGTTACCTGTTGAGGCGGGACTCTGCTTTCCACGCGCACAAGCACACAGACACAGAGGAAAATAAGTCAACGGTCAGCTATGGTGAAGTGGCTCGCTGAAACATGGAAGTCCTCAAAAGAATTACGGAATTCGACTCTTAGTGCTAAGTTTAGAGCAGAACGATACCCAAACGATTGTTATGAATCGGGAGGACAACTCTTTTGTAAGTCTTGCCAGCACACGATAGACTGGACCCACAAAAACACATGTAATGACGACTTACAGTCAAAGACTCGCATCAGAGACAAGAAGCAAACTAGCACGAGCCATTTTGTTGCTCTGTGCCGAGTCAGACTTTCCTTTAGAAAAAATTAAAAAGCTACGTCTGTTTTTGGTGAAGCACTGTAAACAAGGAGGAGTACTGCCAGAACGCGAGAGTAGCCCCGTGTGTTCGAGCATCATATGGAGGCTGTGCGACAGAAGCGTTAGATAGCATTCATACCATTAAATTAAAATACTTTATACTTATGAATGTAATGCGAATTACATGCATTACAATATTGCAGTGATGTCTGAGCAGTGGTCACAGACAATGCTAATGTGAAATACATGCGTTTCTTTCTTTTGCATAAAAATTGAATGTCTAATGTTGTTTACAGGTAAATGTTTTACCAGAGCAGTAAATGTTGTCCTGAACGCAGCACTTTGTTGAATAAGAATTTTTTATAAGAATTTGTTGAATGTGAGATTTTTTCCTATCGCATTGTTCTTTTTTTCCCATCCAGTCCATTATTAGACACTTTTTAGATGAATAAATATGATTATAACGTAAAACATGGAATTCATAAGAATAAAAATGGAAAAAACGGAATTTAGGAAAAAACAAAATGGATTTCATAGGGCCCTACATGTAGTGATATGGACCATTATTGTTTTTGTAAGGATTTTTCTCTTTTATTATTTTTCTTCAGTAAAATGGAATGGGCAGCCTAAACCGTAAGACCATTAGCCAGACCCAAACTCTAGCTCAACGTGTCAAACTGCAGTCCTGGTGGGCCGGAGCCCTGTGTAGCTTAGTTGTTTCCCTGTTCCACCACAAATGGTTCAGCTCAAGAGCTGTGTGGTAATTAGCACAAGGAGTTGAATCAGGTGTGTTAAATGAGGGGAAACCCAAAAATTTGCAGGGCTCCGGCCCTCCAGGATTGCAGTTTGACACCCGTGCTCTAACTAAAACAGGCCAAATTTGATCAGACTGCTATAGCTTGGCCATGCCTTGGGTTACCATAACCAAATTTGAAATCCTACCTCCCAGTACCATTTTCGGCACACCATACAAGGTGGGCTGCATTTCGTCAATACGGGGCACTACAACTACCTACTGCCTAATATCTCCTGAACTCCTTGGCCAATCCAAGTGAAATTTGGGTGTTCTGTGACAAAGCCTGAGGTCAGACACATATATGGCAGTCATAAGTCATAAAACGCTGGCCACAATCAGCCAATGAAATTCAAGCATCCATTTGACAGGCTTAACAGTCACCAATCCGAACCAAAACTGGACAATTCATTTATGTAGAGACGGAGTTCATCCTGGAAAGGCCAGCCCAGTCTGCCTGATGGGGGCGCTACAGTGACAACTTTGGCATTTCTGCCTATTTCTCCTGATCTGTCAACCTTATACTTGAAATTTATTGACAGAAATCCAATAACCTACAGAACTTGGTGCTACCTTTTTCACTTATTGCCTATTTCGTATAAGTCTGAAAACGGGATTTTTCGAACTCATCTTAGAATATTCACCCAGCTTATATAGATCTGGTATCATTCAAGTAAGTAGACAGTCCTTAGAAATAGTTATTAAAAAGTCTTAAACTTTCTGTATGGGACGGCCACCAAGCATATCCAGACCATACCTGTGCCACGCCTATTTCTATCAGACAGCTGTATGTTGTATATGCTTCAGCCAATCAAACTTCAATATGTACTGTAGGATAGTACTGGGGAAAGGCCCTCCAAATTTGATGCTGATCAGTCAATAGGGGGGCGCTACAGCAATGTCACATGTGTCACACTTCTCACAGTTCCCTTCAAATGAGTCCATATTTTTAATTGACTTTCATTTTACTGCCATTTGCCTCATAGAAAATTATCAGACTTCATTCATAAGTCAGGCAGTGCACAAAGCAGTACAGACACTAATCTACTCATGAACGAGATATGTTCCGAACAGCCGTTCACAACTTGAAATGTTCGTAAGTCGTTCTTCAACATCATTTTAAGGGTATCCGCAAATACAAAGAACTAGGATGCTGGGAGTACGCACGCTACGCTGCTGCGCGGTGGGAGTAGCAGCCAAAAGTCGTACTAGGTGGAACTGGCACGCAGAAAAAAAAATTGATGTTGCGGACAGGAAACGGGAGCCCAGTGAACACAATTTGGACTTGCTCTTCATTCGTATGTCTGAAAATTCGTAAGTTGAATGTTTGTAAGTAGAGGAGCGTCTGTATTTTGAAATTTTTAATAAATTCGCCAGCAGGTGGAGTCAGTGCTCCATTTCATAAGCACCATTCAGTACTTTCAGACCTTCTCCTGTATAAATTAACACCCTATAAATGGACAATGCATGATTGTACTGCTGTTATATGGAGCAGTCCCCCAACAGAGCAATGTTGTTCTGAATATGCAAGACAGTCAAAGTTCACACAGCCAGTACAAACAAACCTTAACTTGTAAGATCTAGAATTACAACATTAGATAGGATGGTGCTTATTTCTAACTAGTACTCTAATTCATCTAATCCAAACCAGACATTCAGTTGGGCTCAGGCACTCCACCAGAGGGTTCTACATTCTGTCCTACATCTTGTTGACCTGGTAGGCCTAGACTCAAAAATCGCCATCCTGTTACAGGACTATTTAGTTCTGTCTGACTTTTTAATACACTGGCCACCAGTGACAGTCAGTTCTCCGACATTACTCCTGTACTGTTTGTACAACCTGCATGATCCTCCTACGCTTTGGACCCTTCAGTCACTGCTTGCAGTTACTAGTTATTATTATTATTATTGTTATTTTTATTAGTGCTATCCCAAACAATTATTCTTTAAACGATTAATCTAGAGATTATTTTTTATATTCGACTAATCTAACTTCGATTGATCTGATGAAAAATTTATTGATAAGCAGTTATTTTCAAGTCAGTCATTTAATACAACACTTTACCCCTCCCCCCACACACAATCTGAAATTCTCATTAACATTTCAATTTATTAAAACATTTCTTAAACATTACAGCATTATTAACAAAAAAGGCAAATCTTAAGAGATTCGATAGGATTTCTATTTTAGGCTGAAGTTAATCTCTGCAATAGTTTTTACTTAATTATTTCAGTATACCAATTTGACTTTAATGTTGAAATAGATGCTAAAACATGGAATGATTTCACAACTAGAGAAACAGGCTTTTAACAAACACTAGCAAAGGTAGCTTATAGTTAAGCTTACTTCAGTGAGCAAGGAACGATTTTGGCTACAGGATGTAAGAGTAGTCGTAAATGATAATTTGTCTCTCTTACATGACGGAATAAGTAAACAGAAAACGGCTGAAACAGCATCATTAAGGTCAGCTACAGTAGAGGTGCAGAAAAGGTGTCGTGACTGAAGTATTCCCAAACTTTGGAAGACGTGCGCGCCTTTTTTGCTGCGTGTTTCTCCAGAGGCTCCGTATGCAGCCATGTTGCCTCGTGCGCGGGGGCGGGACGGGCGGCAAATTTCCTTTTTGCAAGGTGGTAGGGGATGTCTCATTAATATTTATAGGAAGTGCTAAATGATTGGCTAGTGCATTCCTTACAAAATAGTACAGCACTGCTGGCACCGGCGATATTAGACAAAACTATATCGGAATTCAATCTGTAATTGATATAGTGAAACAACTAGCCAGCAGTGAAACAACTAGCCAGCTTATTAGCGGAATAATTTTGTATTGTAAATGAAAACCATGCCGAAGGTCCAATAAATAAAATATTGTAGTTCTCGAGTGGCGAAGAGATCATCAGGTGGACAGTAAAGTTCAGTTATTAACAGACTGTTTTATTGCGCGATTCTTAAAAAGACAGTGTTAACATGCTCCCGAGGGGATAAAGTACCTTCCATTACAATACGTTTAGCTTATCACTTGCATTGCAGTTACAAAACATTTACGTAATTTACACGACGCATCAACACGAAAATTCCACGTCGACGCATTTTTATAATCTCATAATCGATTACGTCGAATAATCATCCCAGTCCTAATTAATATTATCCATTTCAGAGGCAGGCTATTTGCGTAACCGCTCAACAAAGATAGCGTTTCAAGTTCCACCCCAAAGTACCAAAAAAGTATCCCACTTGCACTTTTGGTTCTATGGCTGTTTTGGTTACCCTAATTGAATGGCCAATTGAACATTTCCTTACTGTTGTCAGAAGCTGATATGCCGGTCCTGGATCAATCATATGTTCGGCACAGTCATGTTTTGTTGTGTTTGCTTTTGCAGTTTAATGGGTGCAATAAAAATTTTTTTTTGAAAAACATCGTTACAGAGAATTGTGGTCTCCGTTCTAAGCTATAGCATTGCAATTCACATTTTTTTTCAGCCCAACAGCAGACACCACTGGGGGGTATCGGCGAGTTCCGAGAGAGGTTCGGGAGATTTTGGAGAGCTGCCCAATCGGGCGACTTTGATGAGACAGGAATTTTCTTGGTGTGCTGAGGTGGGTTTCCTGTGCGTCTGCACCAATCGACGGCCGTGAATCAGGAATCTGTCCAGGACACAGACTCATCCTGGCTGCTGCTGTACACCTGGGATCTGTGCGTGAATACCTCCCATATCCCCTGCTGAATGTTTCATACTGAGCAGACAAACTGCACCCAAAGCGCTCTAATTGGCTGCATTTTAATTAGCGTGCTGTGTCTTGTCATCTGGCTGGAACCTTCAGCCTTTCACTTTGGAACCCCGATTCAACTTTGGGGGGGCCGAATGGAGCCAGCTGTTTTGCTAGGGGGGCCAGATGCATTTGACCTTGTCCTCCAAGTATTACTTACATTGGATTGCCAGCATTAAGAAGCAAAAGACAATTTTGAAAACTGATGTTATTTATGCAGTGGTTTGCAGTTACATTTTTGTAAAAACTGTAAAATGTAACTCAGTTGTTCAGATTGTCTTGGTTCCTTAAGCTTGATTATTTTTTTCTATCATCTATCATAAAATTAACTTTTCACTAACTGAAGTGATTCGACTACGCGCACCCGCTTTGAGTCCATCAGAAAATGTGCTTACTTTTGATTCTCGCATGTTTCCAGCGCACAAAATTTTAGTCCACACATATAAATGTAAATACTAATAGCATTTAGGTGGGCCATTGGGGGGGGGCATGGGGGGCATGATGTCATGCCCCCCCACAGGAACTGCCCCTAGTGCCTGACCTTTGTCCTTTAATCTCTCTCTCCAAAGCAATGATGTTGCCTTCCTGGGGTACTGGAATAGCAGCACGCTCATGGTTGCTTTCAGGCGGTGCTGTCTGAACCTGTGGATGTCAGCCTCTGCCGTCTGCTTTTTTCCATGCTTCCCTGCCTCATTTCTGGAGTCATGTTTATTTTTTTTCATGAGTATGATGATAACTGGCCTATGAGACTGTGGCTGCCCGGTGTGGGAGTAACTGCGGCTCCTCTCTTGAAGGTGAGCACCGAAGTCTGCTTAGCTGGACGTCATTGAGCTTGAAACCTGCTGTGGGTCGATCCTGCCCCCACCAGGCTTAGATCTAGATCAAGGTCACACTGTGGCCCGCTGGTGGGCAACCATGCTTTTTGTAACCTGAAGATGGGTGAGGCTACATTTTCCGATAACTTAGGAAAATGTTATGTGGTGCATGTCTATGTGGGTATCGGTGTGGCGCCACATAAGATAAGGGGGAATCGGGTCAGACAGGCAGTCGGGCTCTATCTGCTTCCCACACGGCGCGTCATGGACAGTGGGGGGGGGGGGGGCAGCAGCCACGACCCCCATCCCCTGCCCACCAACTCAGCAGGTGATTGGGGCTCTCTAAAGTTGACGGATGTGTATTTTTAGCTCACAGCTCACAAACTGACGTACCCGTCCCCCTTTTTTTTTTTTTTACCTCGTTTTCTGACTTTCGTTCTGCTGACAGCTTCTGACATACCCCTCCCATTTTCAGTGCCCCGCCCCCTTCCCTCTTTTTTTTTTATCCTTTATTTTACCAGGAAGGTTCCATTAAGATGCAATATCTCTTCTTCCAAGAAGTACTGGCCAAGATGGCAGCAAATATGAAAAACACAAAAGTTTCATATACATACACACAGAGATGAATTTTGAATATGAACACAGACTAAAGCACATACAAATACTCAAACTATACATAGAATAAAATGAATTTATACGAAACAATGACACTGTTCTTTAAGCTCAGAGTTTAGGAGATTTTTAAACACATTCAGAGAAGGCAAGGAGTCTAATTTCAAGAAATTTTGTAATATGTTCCGCTCATGTGGTGCATAACAAGAAAAGGCAGATTTCCTCAGTTCTGTACGTATGGTGGGAGGCTGACGGAGAAGTTTAACTGATGAACGGCTACTGTATGTATTATTGCGGAATATCAGCAAACTACATATGTACTGAGGTAATTTGCCCATTAAAGCCTTTGCAATAAAAACTAGGCAATGCATTTTCCTTCTAAGATGTAATGACGTCCACTCCACCATCTCATATAGCTTACAGTGATGTGTTCTTGCTGTTGCACCAGTTACAAACCTCAGTGCTGCATGATATATAACATCTAGTTTCTTCAAATAAGATGAAGGTGCATTCGTGTATATTACATCATCATAATCTAATACTGATAGGAAGTATTAAAATATGAAAGTATGGTAAAATATGGAAGTATGATCCTTAAGCCTGGCCTTCCACATATCTGGTTCACCTGCTTGGTTCTTAGCGTGACCTCGGCTGATCCCCCTGGCTGGTGCGAACCTGACCTTGAGATGACTGCTTCCTGGCATGGTCACTTCACGAGGGCAGCAAATAGGCATGGGGTATGCGCTCTGCCAGCAGCCAATCAGAATGGGTGGGGTAGCGAAAGGCGGGAAGTGAGAAGGTCACACTCCTACCTGAGTGCCAACTCATCTAATCAGTGAGGGGGTGTTTCTGCCGCGTGAGGCAAGGAGCGTGGGGGGTTATAACTGGAGGTGTTCTGTCAAAGGCTGCACATTTGAGTTTTAAGTGGGCCTCTTTGGCTGGCTTGGCCATGACTTGGCATCCCTCCGTCTGAACCCCGTCGTTCTGGCACCTCAGCGGGGGGGGGGGGGGGGGGGGGGGGGGGGGGGGGGGGGGGGGGG
>JAODLD010000001.1:51613621-51634859 GCA_026781065.1 Mormyrops boulengeri
GTGTGGCCTTGCCTGGGCACCCCCCCTTGTGAAACCGGGCGTTTTGGCAAATAAGCGACCCCCCCCCCCCCCCCCCCGAAACAGGGGCCACGCTGCCAAGCCTGCACTGCTGCTGCCTTGTCTCTGATGTGTTCACATGTGATTACAGTTTAGCGGCATGCCGTTTTCCTATGTACTCCTGACCGAGCGCGATCTGGGACTAAAATAACCCAAAAACACCCCATTCCATCTTGGGCCCCAGGAAGTGGTCGAGCTGCAAGACTTCTCATTTCAGTGACGTCTCCGTTTTACCACATGACTTATTTACCCGCGTGCACACTTGGAGCAGGTCTCGTCAGCTGATTTTAGGAGGAATTCATTCACGTCTTGCCTCCTGTTTAAGTTAGCTTTTGCTTTTAAGCATTGCCTGAGTTTCTGTCCACTTCCAATCATTCTGTAGTGTGTAATTTGGGTTTGCATGATGATTTGAAATTGCGCCAACAACCAGGACAAAGGGGACCCTCTGAGAACTTTTAAGTATTTCCTCTGCTAACGGGTGGATTCTTTCCTCCGTAGAAATGTTCTGATTTCAGTTACAATTTGGGCATCTGGGAACACCGAACGAACCACCGATCACAAACAATCTCTTTGTTTTAATTTGTGATGTAAAAAAGTGTGAGAAACAACGGTCCTTTGTTGGTGATAATTATTTAGCACAAGTTTTATTAATTGCAGTGTATATTTATTTTTAAGTTGTATTTGTCATACGCGGAGCTGGCATGGAACAGGGAAACAGGTGAAGGGAGTCGGGTAAATGAGGGATTTATTAAGGGATCACACACTCAGGTAAGACACAGCGACGTGAAGACGTTAATGACCGGACTGGGGAAATATACTCTAACATGGGCTTAAATACACAACAGCAATGAACATGACTCCAAACAGCTGGTAACATGGGGATTCCACGCGGGGTAGATGAGGGGGCATGGCACACAAGAGGATCGGCACGATCAGGGCATGACAGTATTTTATTTCAAGTTTTGTTCAGTGTGGCTATAAAAAAGTTTAATTGGACAATAAAATGTTCTGTTTGATCTATTTTGTGATTCATGTTGACTCCCATATGCGATAAGCTTCCTTAGTTTAATGCTCATGCTCTGTTTAGTATGATTAAATCATTATTATCATTATATTTGGGCAAAATCAGCTAAATCTTTCTAGAATGATTAATTTTACCAATAGAGCTATTGAACTAATTAGGTTTAAAAAAAATCCTAACATTGCAATATATATCGCAGAAAGAATAAATATTGCAATGAGACTTTTCCCTCAATATCGTGCAGCCCTAATGGCTGGAGTCCCCCAGGTTTCTGCTGCGTGATGAGTCATCGCTGAGGCTTCTGCTGTTTGGTGTTTAGGGTGCCGACGCACTCCGTACCGTGGTGATGAGTGAATGCCCGGCAAAGCACGTGCTGCAGCTTCTCATGGTGGAGCTTCAGTCCCCCCCACCTCCGTATCATAAATGATGAAGCTCAGCTTGGCTCCTGACAGCTGCTGACTTGCAATTTTTCTCTTTGTTAAAAGGGCTCTGTTAGCTACAACATTGCATTGCCTCTGACTATGATAATATGTCAGGTATAATATTGCATTACTTTGATTACCGTTACTGTGTCAACTATACCAACACATTCCCTCTGACTACCGATGCTGTGTCAGCTATAACATCACGTTACCTCTTACTACCAATGCCGAGTAAATGAAATGGGCTGGTCCTGGAGGGGGGCAGAGGAAGGTCCAGGGAGACAATCACAGCATCCTCTGCATCTCACTGGAGCCACCTAATTCCTCCGTCCTGTGGCATCCTGTCTCCACGGAGCTGCACGGTGGGGTGCAGATGGCCTCCGAAGCAGCCTGGGACCGTGGGAGGATCGGTGATGGTTGGAAGGAGAAGGATGAATGGTGTTCCCTGCTGATCTAGGAAGTTCTCCTGATTATCTCGGAGATGGGCAGTGAAGCAGTGCTTCGGTCATGTCAGGCGTGTAAACCCGGAGCTGTAGCTCTATGGAGGGTCCCTTGGTGCATTTTGCTCATCAGCACCCCCCTCCCCTTGGTTCCCAACATGGGGGCGTCCTCTCCTAGTGGCGGGGGTAGGCCCCATCGACAGGCCACACTCCCCTCCATGGAGAACACTTTTCTTTCTTTTCTCCCCCTCTTCGCACTGCAGTTTGAGGCTACTGCTCCCCCTCTCCCATCTCCTGTACTTTTAATTAGCGTCAGGAATCTGTTGGTGTGTGCCATCCACACGCGCATAACCTCTGCGTAATAAGCTATGAATTAGATTAGATGTGAGTCCATTTGTGTAATGAATGCACTTATGAAGCTTCAAGAAAGTTCTGGGGTTGATTTATGGCGAACTCTGTGCAGCCCATTAGAAATGGAAATGTGGTGGTGTTGGGTGGTGTGCAGATGTAGTCCACCTGCTGGAGCCGAGCCCAGCCATTTGTGTGAGGGGGACTTTAACTCATTTGCACGTGTTTGTGTGTGTGTTTCAGGGCTTTTGGGATCATAACACGGACCATAATAGGATGTTGGCATGGAAAGCAAAGTAACAGCTGGCTTGTGTGTGCGTGCGTGCGTGTGTGTTTGTAATTATTACATTGCAGGGACCAGATTTCCCCACAATGTGATAAAGACCTGTAAATTTTTGCCTTGTGGGGACATTTTTTCGGTTCCCACGAGATTAACCACAATTTTATAAAAATCTGTGAATGCAATCAAAAAACTAAAACTAAAATTGCCCAAAGTCTTGTAAAACTAAAAGTGCCAAGTCTTGTATTTAGTTACTTATGGTTAGGGATAGGGTTGTCATGGTTAGCATTAGGGTTATGTCCATAGAAATGAATGGAAAGTCTCCTTAAAGATATGACCACATGGACTTTGTGTTGGTGTTTGTTTGTGTGTGTATTATGTGTATATTACATTGCGGGGACCAAATGTTCCCCACAATTTAGTAAAAAACAGTTGTTATGGATATTTTCACAGTTTTTCAGGTCCCCACAATCTGTGAATGCAATCAAAAAACTAAAAGTGCCAAAAGTCTCATTTTGTTGGGTTACTTATGGTTAAGGTTAGAGCTGGGTAGGGGAGAAATAAAAATATCAACAAGTAAATATAAACTGTTACGCATATAAACACAGAAATGCTATAGCAGTTGCTATTGTGCTAAGTTAGCATCTGCCTGGCAGCGCGGGGTGGGGCATGCTGGGTGTGGGATTCCATCTGTCTATTGCCGTACTGGTGGTGTGATGATATCGTAATCTCTGTCTGGTGATTTTCTGGACCCCCCCACCCAAAATGAAGCTCCCTGTCCAGTGGCCCTTATGTCCCCCACCATATCGCGGGCCATTCTGACTGACGCACACTGACGTCTCACTGCAGGCCCGTCAGAGAAGAAGCTGCAGTCAAAGAAGCAGAGGATTAAGGAGAGGCGGGAGCGATGGCTTAGCAGTAAGTACGGCAGCGCCCCCTAGTGGACAGGCTGGGGCATATAGCCACGCTGTCTCTGCATGCCGTCATGGTTAGCACCGCTCTCATGGCCACATTGAGCGCTTACTTTGGATCCATGGATCATGCACATGCAGAGGTTCACAGTACTTGGACTAATGTGTTGCCAGTGGACACTCGGCCAGTTTTACGAGCATAATTTCTTTTAAAAATTCAATAAATATCCAGCTGTGTGCTGAAGATAGTCTCTGCATGGATTGACCTGCACTTATTTTAATGTGACGTGTTATATTGTTATACACAAGCCAGCCTGTACAGTCGTAATCCCTGTAAAAGTGTTCACTAGATAAGCCCTCATCCCTATCCTGCAGAAATTAGCGCCATTAAACTAGCAAAGGAGCAGCAGGTGGCGCTGACGCGGCGGAGGGCCACGCCTGTGGTGGGGGACATGCGGCTGCTTGCTGATGCCCTGCCTGAGCTCTCTCAGCTGGTCTCCACCAGCCGGCGCCCCCCCTGCAGGAAGGCCGGCATGTGAGTACTTTCTGTTTTTGCCTGCTCCTTTGCTTGCTTCCTGCTTCTAGGTTCGTTTTGTTTCTCGGCGGGTTTTACTTTTTTTTGTTTCGTGTTTTGTTTTGTTTTGTTTCTTCTGTCTTTCATTCGGTTATTGCATTTTTTCTCTTGTGCACTGTCTTGATTTCTTCCTTTATTATTCTGTCTGTTGGTATCTGTCTACCAGCCCGCCTCTGTGATGCCTATGATGCTCTCATTCAGGTCCTCCCCGTGGGAGCCTTGCCATATAAACAGGGGCTTTTCCCCAGTTGATTTCTAATTAGTATTTACTGAGTGGTGTGTGTCTCAGCAGGTTAGGACTCTGTGATTGGAAGGTCATTGGTTCAAATCCCAGGGTCGGCACTGTTGGCAGTAACTACATATCATCTATATTGCCCAGCCCTAGTCCTAATCCTAAGCCTTTCTAAAGAATTGGGGATCCATTATTGGTTTAAGTATTGATTGAAATCATTCCGAGGTCATTATTGCTCATCTTATTGTATTTGATTTAACATGAAGGATGAAGAGTGTGATTTCTGTTGTGCCGTTCATTCAGTCAGCTCAGTTTGAGTGACTTAATTTTGGAATACTTACTTAAGGGCTTGGCTGTGAGGAGGCTTGGAAAATGCAGCCATGTCCTCAGATCATGATTTTGACTCCCCTCTGGTTAAAATGCACCCCCAAAGCCAGTGGCAGCTTGTTAATGGAACCACTTGAATTTTTCATGGCAAAAATGTAATCACTGGATTAATTTTAAAAGCACCGGGGGGGGGGGTGGCGGCTGTCCCTTGGCTTGTTACTGAGTTTAATTATGTCCTGCTTCCATTTGCTCTGTTCCCCCAGTACAGAGTGAAATGCCATGCGCTGAATGTCTGGTGTGTGGTGGTTGGGGGGGGTCACAGGGGGCTGCAGCTTGTGGGTCCATTTTGGGTTAAGGTGATCATATTACCAGGCATCAACCTTGCGGGCTTCCTGCTGAGGGCTTCCTGCTGAGGGCTTCCTGCTGAGGGCTTCCTGCTGAGGGCTTCCTGCTGAGGGCTTCCTGCTGAGGACCTCCCCCCTCAAGCTGTGGAGATGCTGTCCTGTGTTTTACTCACTCCTGCTGCATAACAGATAAGCCACCCTTCTGGGGTGATGCACTCACTTCCAAAAGGAAATGACCCATGGAGTTTCTGCAGCTCTCTTCTACATGGCCGATCTCCCCTATCTTGCTCATGTTATACAACTCCCAAAATGAGTGTTACAGCTCCACCATCTGCGAGCAAAGCAGTGCGCACCTCACTTACAGTGTGCTTTATGATGTGGCTCTCCTTCCCTGATAACTGGATTGCAGCTCATTTGAGTCTGGTCCCATGTTACCCTAGAAAGCCCATCCTTCCGTGCTTCTGTTGTGTTTCCCTCCACCGTGGCATAATCGGCACTGCTGGCTTCCTTTCCGGGCTGCCCGCCGCCCGCTGTCCTTGTCTCCGTTATGGCTGCCGGCCCTCCTCACACAAACTCCCTATGGGATATTTAATAACCGCGTGTGGAGCAGTTGGTGCTCAGCAACCATCCACCATCTGACTCCCGTCACGGCAAGAATGTCTGGTTTGAGGAGCTAGCCAGGCCCACGTGTCAGACATGTCCACATGCATTTGGAGCGTAATTGGTCCTCCATTGAGAGCTCACAGTTGTCCATCACGGATGCATTTTCATTTCCGGGCCACCGATCCCACCTTGGGCAGCAGCGGCAGCATTGATGGCCAGACATCAGGGTCACATTGAGGTCACTTGGCCATCGTTGGTGTTTCCGTTTCAGGATCTCTTCCACACATGTGCAGGCCGGCTCCTGCCTACAGCTGCCCACCATGTGCCAGGCATGCTTTCCTGCAGCGGGACTGGCACCTACAGTGGTCTTCTGCTGCTTGGATGCTTGTTCTGCCTTCCTACATGTTTCATGTGACTCTTGCCTCTCCCCACATCCCAGGCCTGTGAAGAAGAAGCCCGAACCAACCGATTACAGACAGATGAAGCCAGTACAAAAGCGGAAGCTTCTGTAAGTACTCGATCTGGCCGTGTCTGCTACAAAGCATTCTGGCTCATGTTCACCAATAAAATCAGGAGTAACATTTTCTGTTGTTGTTTGCTGTGCTTGATGTGATGTTCAAAGCCCCATCTTAATCCAGTCACTGTCATCCTCATGAAGTTCAAGGACATTTGCACCTGTTCATATAGACAGGTTGCTCACACCAATGATCTTTCTGTTTCCAGGGAGATGGAAAGCTCCAGGTTCAGCGAGATGCTGCAGAACCCCGCCTTCAGAGCGAACCCACTGTCTGCCATTGGCGAGCACCTGAGGAAGAGGCTGAAGGAGGAAGAGGCGAAGAGTCCCACATAGCCTAAGGAAGCCTGATCTTGCCACGGATGCACATGAACTTTGGTGTGCAGTAGACAGGGGTCAATGTTGGAAAGTGAAGCCCTCTGTTTGAATGCTGGAGAGACGATGGTTCTCACAGGAGCTAATGCCATGTGATGATCTTCAGAGAGTGGGGATTTTGGGTAGCATGAGGCTTTTACTCTTGGCTACTTTTCGGTTTCCTCACTAGCCAGTGTCATCATGGAGTCATGATTGATATATTTCTGGAAAAATAATAAATATATGAATATCCTTAAACACTCAGATACACTTGTGTATTTTCATTTTTGCTTCGGCTCTTTGGCCCCTTCTCTGCCTACGGTGTAAGTCATCTTTGGGTTGCACTCTGCCACAGGTTCCTGCCCAGCGCCCTCCAGAGGGCCTAGCCCCCAAGCCAAATCGGAGCTGATCGGCCAGACACTCTGGGACGGTCGGGCTGGTGATCAGGTTGCAAAAGGCAGACACGTGAACCTATAGAGCTGTGGGGGGAGAGTGACGGTGGAATGAATGGGCTGCTCGAGGAAGTGGCCCCAGCAAGATGAGCTTTTATTGAAGGATAATCAAAGCCGGCGCTGAGCCCTGGTAAGTGCATCACTGTGGATTAATAATTCATGTGGGTGATGATCAGCTCGTCCGTGTGCCTCTCTCTGCTCCTGACAAGTACTCTACTAATGAGGGCACCTCATGATCGAGGGCATGTCAGGGCCGAGGGGCTATTCCTAAGGGGCAGTTGTGAAAGTTACCCAATCCCATGAAGGACTTCTGATTTAATCATGAAGATCTGGCACTCCACCCTGAGGTCTGGAGCTGCACACATCTTACACTAGAGGAATCTGTATGTTTATCTCGTCTGCCTTTAGCTCACGGGTGCTTTAAGCCCTTGATGGGGCATTGAGAGGGATTTGGGTGGATGGGGGTTTGCGTACACATCGAGACTTCCTCAGCAGGTTCAGCCCTGATATGAAAAGGCCTACAGAGTTTTCTGCCCGAAAACTCCTCCTGGTTTTGTGTTTATTTTAACGGCAGCATGGCGCAGAGGCATTTGGCAGCACCATATGCCTGGCTGTCTGTGCCAGGAAGTCCTGGTTTAGTCATGTTGCCCTTGATCGGTAATGCTGTGGCTGCAGCTTCGCTCACGATGCGCATCACTAACCCCTGTAATGTCCTCTGGCTCCTTGGGACCTCCTTTCTGCCTAATCACTGGCTCCTATGCTGGTTTCCTTCCTCTGTTCACTTCGGTTGTTCTGCCAGTTGCTGCAGAGCTTGATGACAGAATCAGTGGAGTAAAGAACCACACTTTTCTGAGCACAGCTCCAGTCTCCTCCGTCGCCAGCTTGTGCTCAGAATAAGGCTCCTCTTTTGGCTGGGTCCTGCTGTGTGAGAAACTCCAGTCAGTTGTTCTCAAAGGTTTTTGAGTGGTGTGGCTTGGGACTGGGCCTCATGGAAACAGAAGTAGATGTCAGCTGGGTGGAGATGTTTTTCAGGAAGACTTGCAGGGGAGCAGGACACTACAAAGACCAGGGCCATTGGCTCCTTGAGGGATCAGCGGGATCTGAGAGATGCCAGCAGGTGATGTACCATTAGAAGATCCAGCATGAGCCTAATATTAACTGTAACTCCTGTGATCCATAAGGGGCACTATGCACCAAGAAACATCCTACCGGCATCCGAGCTTGTCACTGACCATTGAGCCCCTGTGATTTTCCCACCAGGTAAGGGGGGGGGGTCTCTGCTTCTCCTTCTCCTTCACCCTTGATTCTCACAAGCCTGCATTATCAAATGGCAGGCGGTGGGAAACAGGCAGACCAGCCCATGTACAGGTTCGTGGGGTGGTTCAGTCAGCCCTGACAATCCACAGACCCCAGTCCTGCGCCATCTGGATCCAGCTAGGGTTAGACCACCAGGCACCAGTACACCAGGTGCAGATACAAGCTACTCCACTTGTGGGGTTGCTCTATAAATCTGATAATCCTGCTGGATAACAAGAGAAGGAGACATTTCCCCTTCAAGTCAGTGTTGGCCCCCTATGGCCTAAGAATAAGCAGCTCACACTGCCGTGTGCTCGTGCTGAGTGTGCTGTTAAGCATAACACGCCTTTAGCTGTTAACAATTACAAACAGTGATAGTTATCACTTCTGTTTATCGAATTTCCTGGTGCCGAAGGACTGAATTATGTGCAGTCACTGGTCTGTGGGAGCTGGACTGGCCCCGTTTGGAGTGACTCTACTGAATGTTATGTACCTTGTTGGGTCTCATTAACTGCTCCCGGTGGTTAAGGTGGTATTTGTGGCAGGCAGGCTGTGCTCCAGATGAAGCCCAGCAGGCCACTGAACCCGAAAATGAGGGTTGGGATCTCTGGACATTTATTCTTCGGCAAACGGTCCATGTGGTCCTGCTCACCCCTACGTCTACATCTGCTGCAGGCTTGGCCGTGCCCCAGAGCGAGAAAGGTGGTATGCAAGAATGAATTTTCCTCTCTGGTTTTTGGCATTCCTGTTATCCACGGGTGTGGGATTTGAGGCGACTACCAGCCATTCCTGCTTTCGGTTACAGTTAGCATTAGCAGAATAGCCGCTTCGTATGATTCATCAAGAGGCTGTCAGCTGGTCCCATTACCTTTCGCAGCAGCTTCTGCCTGTGACATAGGGCCAGTATCTCCCCCTGTATGACCCACCCCTGGTATGAATGCCAAGGCACTAATGGTGTCACTGACGCTGCTGTTCGCCCGCCTTCGCTTCAGTGACACCCTGAGTGCCTGCTACTGTCGCTGCCCTGGCACAGAGGACTGATTGAGCAGTGGCACCACTAGTCAAGGACGAACTGCAAGCTGTGAGGGGGATATCACACCAAGCGGGCCTGTTCCTCTCGAAGCGTTCCGTAGGTCAGTGGAATAACGTGCACCATCTGTCACCCGCTTCTGCTTGTGGTTTCACAACTGCTCACCTTCATTTCTGCGAGTGCTCGTCCAAGGGAGGGGTAGGGGAAGTAATGATGCCAAACACAGGGGGCCGGTGTCTTCTCAGGTCAGTACAACAACGGAAATAGGCATTCGAGTTTGTTTAGCTCTGTAGATATCAAGATCATTATCCAGTTTGTTTCCAAAAACAGTCATAAACAGTATCTTAGCACCTGAGAAGTTGTCATGTAGAGCAGTCCGGGTGGGACTTCAAGGTGCAATGGATGTGCCGCCTTGTGTGGCAGTGTTGGGTGGAGCCTCAAAGTCCGACCCATATATGCCTGTCTGGTGTGAACTGCTGTGTCATTCATGAAGTCTTCCCTGAACAACAGGAGCCGTGGTGGTCTGTACTGACATTGTCATTTTTTTTTCTGGGTCCACTCTTCCTTGGTGGTACGGTCATTGTTTGGCAACAGCGACGGAGAGCAGCCTCCCAGTACACTGTGGAAAACATGATTACATGGCTTCTGGATGCTTCTTGCTGATAATGAAGTGGGTGTTTTTACTTTCTGTCCTTCTGTTTTTCTGCCTGCCTGTGTGGCCGGCTTGCGTTGCAGGAACGCGGCACGCTGCTCCCGCCGTCGTCCTGTGTGGAGGGGGTTTGTATTGCGGATTGTGTGGGATCACAGGTGACATGTCAAACTGCTTGATGGCACCCCACTGATCAGGTGTCTCAGAAGCTGACGAGCCCTCCACTTTAGGCTGCTATAAGCGGATCGACAGGCTGCTTCTGCTCAGAAGCCTGAGCTGCTAAGCTTCACTTTATGGCCGCTGACAGCTGTCCTAATAAACATCCCTCTGCAATGCCTCTCTTCCTGCTAACACTGGTATTTTTCATGCGGGGCTTAGGCCTGGCTCTTCAGACTCTGTGGGGGTGAAGGAAATATGGAGCCCGAAAGTTGTGCAGATACACGAGAGTCACAGGAGGCTTAGCCATCCGCCTGCTGCTCTTGAGTCCATAAATCCCAGCGGTATGCATTACTCTGGTTATGAGTGAGGGAATCTGCAGATCAGAGAAGCACAGGAGTTTCCCCTTGCAGAGACCTGATTTGTGGGTAAAGAAATCGTGAATCACTCAGAGGACATTGACATGCCTGTCAAGGAGGCTGGAAAATGAGATATCCAGCAAATGGGTTCCAGTACAAAATGTGAAAACGTCCGGTAATCTATGTGGAGATGGAGAACCCATCCGGCAGTCATTGAACGGCAGGAATACCTTTTGTTCCGGGGAGTTCCACAGTTCCAGATATCAGTTTACACTGATATTCATGTAGTCATATTTTATAGATAATATTACCAAGTTTATCATTATATTCCTATTAGGAAAATTTCTAATTTTTATATATGGAGAACATTTCTTGAAGGTATAACTTCATATCCCAGGACCTCCTGCTGGTCACCCACAATAAATCTCAGTGGCGTCCTACTTTGCAGTTGGCAGTTCTGTTTAATTTCTGAATAGAAAGCCTCTTAAAAGCAGAAGTAGACATTTAAAGTGTTTTAATGTAGTGTTTCAGTGCCTCTCATTAAATTATCTCAACTCAGCCACAGTTATTCTGAGCATCTTGCGGTGGGTGGATCCTCAACCTCTGTATTCCCACGAGCCCAGATAATGCTCATTGTCTGGCTTTGCTCTATAAGAGGGCTTATGTGTCGCGTCAGGCAGTGAGAAGCCTCCAGAGGCTGCCTGTCCTCCTCGTCCTTCTCATGTGAAGCTACTTCCTATGCTTCATCGGAGCTCTTCATGTTGTGTCAGCGTGATGCTTGTTTCGGAAATCATGCAGGGTTGACCCAGCTACTCAATTGCTTGTTATGTGGTCACACACTTTCTGTCATGGTGGCCGAAGATGAATAACATGCACCCGGTCCGATGATGTCGATATTGACCAGCCTCTCATGGGACGAGTCCTAGAGTGGAAGCTCACTTGTTAACGCTGTGGTTTAAACTTCCATCCTTTGTTATTCTGTGGGTCTTTGTGGCTCATTCGCACACCCCACTGACTTTTCACTGCATGGGAAATGTCTGGTTCTTGAAGAAAATTAGGATTTTAGTGATTAGTTGTCATACTACAGCCCACAATAACGAAATGTGTTCTCTGCATTTAACCTATATGTTACATAGCAGGGGGCAATTAATTCAGCACCCGGGGAGCGGTGCTTGGGGCAGTACCTTGCTGGTTGGGGAGTCAAACCTGTAATCTTTCAATTACAACTGCGCTTCCCAATCCATTAAGCCACCACCTCCCAAGGAATACATGAGGTGTCTTTGTGGAGGTGTATGTGCAGGAACACATACTGGAATCCAGTGCGGGTTGGTTTCAGGGATCTGGGACTGGGGGGCTCTCAGCTTCACCAAAGAACTTGTGCTGCTTTTGATTTCATCATTTTCAAGGGTTTCCCACTGCTTCCAGCTTCAAACAGAACCCAGGAATGGACATCCCATAATGCTATTAATATTCCACCATAACAGCGTGTAATTTGAAAATTTCCTTCTCAGATGCTCCCCAGAGAAATGTTCAAAGAACTGAGTTGGCATCAGTTCAGTGTCCTAAACCAAGCCCTTGGGCACTTGCTTACTTCCCTATGGACAGCAGTGAGGGTGCAGCAGAGGTACTAGTGCAGGGAACTGTGATAAACACAATGGGACACTTTGTGGAAATCCTCAGTGTGACTTAATGGGCACCTTCATACATTGTCAGGGTTGCAGTCATGCGGAGCCAGAGTGCACCAGGGATGGGGTGATAACGCATGTTAAAAAAATGAACATACAGTCAATAACCATGTTGATGCCTAAAAATAGCTGTGACCGCAGCAGCCATTTATTCTAGCACAATTAGCCCAACAGGCTGTTTTCTCAAGCACCATAATCCGGCAACGTGCCTCGTGTCTGTCTCTCCTGTCCTCGGTCCCCCACCTCCCCTCTTCCTCACCTGCCCTCCCTCACACACACCTGGAATCTTCTATGCATGAATTCAACATACTGGTGCCTCTTAATTCTCTTAATGCCCTGTGAGATGTAAAAGGCCGGCGCTCCATTTTTTTGGTTTTGTTTTTATCTTAGATCCCCCTTCCCAGTTTGCTGACTTTGTGTTTGCTGTGTTTATGTATGCATTACGAGTGCCTCCACAGCACATAGGACCTCTCTATCCTTGTCATTTAACTCACAGGTGAGTCCCTGACTCATTGTGAGCCCTGGGGATTTTGTTACTTGATTTCCCTATGTGTACTGTTGCACTTGGGCCACCATAAAGCAGAAACACCTCTGACCTCCAGCCCCCACCCCCTCGTTATGATAGCGACTGGACCCTGCGACGGTAGAGGCCCCACATCCTTCCTGATGAGTAGGTGACTGATGTTACAGAAAGGCTGGAGGACACAGGAGTCACAGGAAGAAAATAATCCAGTGGTGTCGTTCTTAAAATAGCCGCCGTGTATTTACCACGCATGGATTCTCTTCCGTTCCCTGGTCGTTCAGGTTTCAGGCCTGCATTTTCCTGCCACCTGTGCCTGATGAGCCCGGCTTGAGATCCCCAGCCGTGCAGACAGCCTGTCTCCATGTGCAAGCTGCATTTAGGAAGAGGGCAAAAGAGCCGGCTTGCTTGGGGGCTGTGGAGAGGCGGAGCAGCACATGGACTGATTGATGTTTTTTACACTACATGGTTCCTCACACTCTACAGAGGTTTGCAGCCTCTCTTTTGGGGGGGTCATTCCAGCTGACATCGTACCCTTGTGGCCCCTGTCCTCAGAGAAGTGGATGTTCATTTTTCACAGCTGAGCACAGAAGCATAACTCACTTATGCGACAGCAGGCCAAAGGGCTTGTGGGTACAGCAGCCCTGGGCTACCATGCATAATGGATGAGATTTCAGCACGAAGAAACAAATGCAAGCTGGTGGAACATTGTGAAGCGTGTGTCGCTGCTTTCAGAAACCAATAGAAAAAGAGAACTGCAAATGGGTGAGTAGTGAAGGGCTTCACCTGCCTCCACCCAGATGAGGCTGTCTGTTTAACTGTCCATCACCTTATCCTAGCCAGGGTCGCAGGGTATTAGAAATGTTTCCTCCTGCAGCAAGTATCTTGTGAAGGTGACTTTTTGAAGCACTGGGTACCACGGCCCAGGACATCATTTCTTGAAACTCTGAGGGTGGCCCCCAGAAGGTGCCTTGTTACATCTGCACCTTCCTGGCTCCCTCTCTTGCTCCTCGTGTGATGCCCTGTTGATTTTTCATGGCAGCTGTGATGTTGGTTTATTTAAAGATTTATGAAACCTCATTAGCATTGCTACTGAGTGGAAATTCCCCAAACCAGACTCCACAGCAGGATTGCCATTTACAATTTCCGCCTGTATTTAGATTCATCTTTTGAATTTAGCTTTAGGGGGTGGTGTGCTGGTGCACTGGTTAGCACTGTTGCTTTATACCTCTGGGGCCAGGGTTTGAGTCTTAGCCATGTCTCCGTGTGTGGTGTTTCCATATTATCTCCGTGGGGGTCCCCTCTCCCCACACAGTCCAGAAACATGCTGATATGAATAGAAGTGACCACGTATCCCATAGGTATGCACATGTGAGTGTGCTCTTGTCGATTGTGAGCTGCTGTAAATGACCCGGGTCATGAGCCTCTGCCAGCTAAATAAATGCACCAGCATGTGCTATAAACCCCAACTCACCCAAGTTAGTGCTCATCAGTGCTGCGTGTGACTGTGCCCCCCAAGAGGAGATGCTCTGGGCCCCTTGTTTTCATCCACACCCCAGTGGCAACCCTGTTTTTTAATTCAGTTCAATTTTATTTGTATTGCGCTTTATCACATTACATTGTCTCAAAGCACTTTACATTATCCCCGCCCAAAACCCGCAGTGAGCAAGTCAGAGGCGACAGAGGCAAGGAAAAACTCCCTATAAGGAAGAAACTTTGGGTGGAATCAGACTCAAAGGGGGAACCCATCCTCCAGATAGGAAGTCAAATGAACAAGATGGCAAAATCCTAATTTTCAGAGTCAAAATTTTAAGATTTGAGTCTCAATGTGGAGGGCAGGTAGGTGATGGCATGCAGCTGCTGCTTTTGACTGCAGGATGAACAGTTAACCCTGTGTTCCCCAGTCTCCAGTGAGCGCTGATCTTTTTTCAGTCCTCGTCCTGGGTTGCCAAACGCTCCAGAAGCATAAGCACTATCGATGATGTTTATCTGCCACTTGTTTGAGGCTCACAGCTCAGTCGGTTACCCTAATGACAGTGCCGAGTTAAATTGCTATGGGCAGCAGTCATGTATATTAACATCCCTGCTTTGTTAGCACAACCATTATGAGCTGAAATGAAAAGTACATCCAGAATGATTAATGTGGTTGCCTGTGACACATACCACAGGCAAACACTAAAGGAACAAGCGGTTGATTAATGATAAATGAGAGATTTCTGACATGCAAAAATTTGAAGTAAAGTTGCCTTACCCATTTCACGCTGGGTGTGTTTCTGTGCATCCGCAGATCTGCAGGGAGGCAAAAACGCATCACCTCCTGCTCCTTCGGTCCGGAGTCCCCTCAATCTGATTGCCGTCAGCAGCTTTATGCTACTGATGCAATTAGAAACATCTGCACTGGAGAATGACGTGTCAGATGGAACTGTCAAGTAAAATCTCTCAAGGTTTAACTTACTACACTTGTGTGATTCTGAAACTGAGTTTATTGAAGTTTTAGGGAACGTCCTTTAACCTGGTTCCAGACCTGCTCATAGCATGACAAGGAAACAAGAATGAGCCTTTTTGTCTGGTACTGGTTAGATTATTTATGTGAATGAAACTCTAAGCATGTTAACTTGACTGTGAGAGCTGCAGGTTCAAAGATTGTGTTTTTCCTGCCATATCTCTGGTGGGTATCTTCCATTGTACCTTTGAGTCAGACCCTAAACCAAAAAGGCCACTTAGTTTCTTTATTGTATTTTGGGAAATAACAGAAGGCATACTGTTCTTTCTGGAAGCTTCCTTGGCACTTCCACTCATTTGGGGCTCTGAGAGAAGCTTCTAGATTTCGTGCTGCAAAATGTTTTTTTTTCCCCAGCCACCCAGGCTCTCAGGACCGATGGTTGGCCCAGGGATTGATCAGGCCAAGCCCATGGGAACCGTTCGACTGACACGCCTCATTTCAGCCACCTCTCTCCCCCCTCCTGGTGACATCACGCTCTGCTGAGGGATTTATGGCATCTGCTATACTGTTCTGATTTTGCAGGACATGAGTGGAGTTAGGAGTCAAATACAAATGAAATGCCCCTTTGGGCTGCTCATGGAAGAACCCGTTAAAAATATGAGTGGAAAAAACAGACCGAAGGAAACAAGCAGCCCGTGGCCCGTGATGTCACTGCGACCGCAGATTTATGGTTGGACGGCTACTGAGGTGACGTGAGCTAACCCTGAGCCCCGGTGGGGTTAAAGGACAATGTGAGTGAGGGAGAGAGTGAGAGTGGAGGGAGTGAGAGTGGAGGGAGTGAGTCAGTCGGCGGACGTGGGGAAGAAGCCGCAGGACACACACCTTACTCCAGAGAGGCTTTGTGCTGGCGGAATGGGTGAGTCTGCTCACAGTCTGGGGTTCATTGGTTACACAACAAGTGGAGCCCTTTGTTTTCTAATGTTGCTGTTATTTACAGAATCTCAAACAAATGAATAAAAATGTTGAGGCGTCAAACCAGTACATATGTCTTCCATCTTAATGATGCCTCCTTCAGGCCTCCCGATCAGCCGCAGCCCTAACTGCAACTCTCTTTACGATCGGGGTGGTGCGCGCGCCTTCGCCCAATGAAGAGGCCGCCCGTGTTCTCGGTGCGCGTCCCCGATCCGCAGCGCCTTGAGGCGGTCACAGGCCGTTCCACTGTCAGTGCGAGCGGCGCGCTTGGCGGACGTGTGTACGCGCCTACTCAGCGTCCGAGTTAGACCCGCGGAGATGCTTCGGCGAACCGGCGACGCTTGAATAACGTTACAGCCACGTTTCACGGGCGCCGCACATCAGCTGTCACCGTAAGTCCGTAACCTGACAGCGATGCGGAGACACTCGGGAGCGCTCTGCTGTACATGCGGGTTTATTTGTTTTTATTTTGCTAAATCGCAGTTCGGTGTAGTAGTTTAAATGGCCAGTTAATGCGTGTTTCTGCTCTTTGCTAGCTGAGCAGTTTCGCTGTTTTCAGTCCTGTTTGTTTGCCTGTCACATCATCTCCGGGTGTCACTTGTCACGAATCTGGAGCTTCTTGCCGTACGTGTAAGTCCCCTTGTCTTATTTGAGCACCCAGGTCATTTATCATAATACAGGAAACAGATAACTGTTTAAGGCGCATTCACGTTAAAATGAAAAACGGCGTTTCTGTGCTCTGGGTACTCAGTTTGGTGCTTTTCTACTTTTTTAGGGACATGCGTATAAACGAATGCCCCTGATTTTACCGATTAGTGAATACGTGGGTAACATCCTTTCTTCCAACTTGTGCTCTCCTTCACGTATTCCTGAAATAATACTATAACAGCTTACTTTAAATTTGCAGTACAACAATATTGTAACACTGAAATATTGTGATACCGTATTAGCGCGGCTCACGACCTTAGCGGCTTGCGGACCGGACAGTCAGTCTAGCGTAAATATTGCACAGAAAGGCAAAGCCGCGCTTCCCTTTTATATCCTGTTTGTATTATTTTTCCATATAGACCGCCTAATATATTCTGAGAAACACACGACGCGTGTCATTAACATTTGTCCAGAGCATTATTAAGGCGTTTATTGGGGTAAATTGAATATAATATTATTTAACGTTTGCACTCCCTTGACGTTAAGGTGCTTATTATGTTGAATTTAATATTAATGTTATTAAATATTTGCACCATCCTGATGTTGAGATGAGAGTGGACCCCGTTTTCTTGTCGTCCTTTCCGATCATACGGTCTTGCACCCACGCGATGTAAACAGCGTAGTGTATTTACAGTGCAGTACGGACTCATTGATGGTTTCAAAGCCACCAAGCCGCGCTTTCACCCACTCTTACAAAAACACAGAGCATGGGGACTGACCGGAGGTGGAAGCTAGATATGGGCCGGGCGCAATGACGGATTTATTACTGCCGCAGTCGAGTTTCCATCTGCCCGTAGAAAGTCCGTTGGCCGAGAAGATCCCCGGTCCGGTCCGGCCGCTGTTTCCGCGCATGTTACCTGTCACCCACGACTTTTAAAGTAGACTTCGCTGGACTCTTAGAAAGTGTGTCAGGATCAGTGCAGCTGACTGTTTACAAACAAGAAAAGGCGCCATTATAGACTGTCTGTGTTGTTAAAAATTAGTAAAAGGCTTCATCAAGCGTCATTCTTTACTCTTAATGAAATACCGTGATTTTGAAATTTTGAAGTACACCCCTTATGTATGATCGCATATGTCTCAGATGTATTCAGTGCCCTTTTGCTTTACAGCGCTTATTTGTGAATTTGTGAAATTCGGAATTATGGTGTACGTGGATGCTGTGTGTGTGCACTGTATAGGTTTACAGCTAAGGTGTATCAATTTGCAGTGGAAGGTTTGGACAATTCATCAGACTGGCCAGTGTCCCAGGATCAAATGGATGCCACTCTTGTCTCTTTGTCACGGAGGAACTGGTGCAGCTTAGAACGTTCCCTCAGTATTTCTCCGGAAGAAGAGAGTTTGGATGCTCCCCCTCCCAGAAAAAGAAATACCATGGTCACTGATGTCTTTGTGCTAAATTAAAAACATAACATAAGAACATAAGAAATTTACAAACGAGAGGAGGCCATTCGGCCCATCAAGCTTGTTCGGGGAGAACGCATAATACCATCAGAGAATCTTATCTAGCTTTCTGTCGTCCACTTTCTGCCGCAACAATGCAAATTTCTCACTTGTGGGACTAATAAAGGATTATCTTATCTTATCTTATCTTATTTAAAGGTACCCAAGGTTTTAGCTTGCACTACACTAACTACACGCTGTGCTTTCTCAAATCCAGTTTAAAATGTTCTCCTGCTAATTTCCACTTATGGCCACGAGTTCTTGTAATTGAACTAATATTAAAGTAACTATTTGGTTGAACAGCATCCAAGCCTGTTAGAATCTTATATACATGGACCATGTCCCCCCTTAGTCTCCTTTTCTCGAGGGTGAACAGATTCTGCTCAGCTAACCTCTCCTCATAAGACATTCCTCTAAGATTAGGAATCATTCTTGTAGCCCTGCATTGAATCCTTTCCAAGGCAGCAATGTCCTTTTTAAGGTATGGTGACCAAACCTGCACACAATATTCTAGAGTTGTATAATCTTAGCATCACCTCTCTTGATTTAAATTCCTCACACCTCAAGATGTAACAACTGTTTTTCTCACATGACTTATAAGTGCTATTTTGCTTACCCCTTCGCACTATTTAGCCTAAATAATAGGCTATCTAGTGCTTAAGATCTATTTTATGCAAAGTGCCACTGAACCAGTTGGTTAATGAATCAGAACTAATAGTTTGATTCACTTAACCTAAAACAACTGTCACAAAAAGTCATTTTGCCCATCAATATTAACAAGGTTAACGGTTACAATTCAAACTGAGTTTGAAACCTAGAGATGTAACCCAACATCCTATTGGCCTTTATAATTGCTTCCCCACACTGGTGAGAGTGTGACATAGAAACATCAAATCAGCACCTTACATTTATCTACATTAAATCTCATCTGCCAGGTATCAGCCCAGTCACAGATTAAATCAAGATCCCGCTGTAGCCTCTGTGCCGCTAGTTCAGTATCTGCTACACCACCCACCTTGGTGTCGTCTGTACCAAGACTTGTGGTGGAATGTGCTGTCTGCCGGTTCCCTCTCCGTGTGACTGTCCCACTTCGCGTGATACTTATGGGTCTCCGAGTGACTGATTCTGTAATTAATCCAGAAGAGTGACCTGTTAAATAGAAGGTAGGCAACGGGGGAGTGAAGCTGCCTGTTCTGAAAACCCATCTGCGTGCAATGTGTTTGTTTATCGTGCAGCCAAAGTGACCCAGGCGCCTGCCACTGTATGGTAAGGTCAGATAAGAATAGCAGCCGTGGCCAGATCTCTGTGGCCAAAGTAGTGATACCCAAGAGGGAGCCCAAGTGATCTGTTCTCTTTCTTTCTATCCTCCAGTCATAGTACATTCTTTGGGTTTGAGTTTGTAGTGGTGTAGTTGTGCTTTATAAATAACACAGCCCCTCCCCAAAATACCCACAACCGCCAATGTTCTGACTACTTTTTAATCAAGTCCAGGCGCAGCATTTTCACTCTGAGGCCACAGCCCTGAATAACAAGAAAAGTGTTACTTTTTTACCCAAACAGCCAGTTTCACTACTTGGGCAACCTGCCTGTTTTATATGTAACTCAGAAAGGATCCCGCACATCCATCTTTTGTTAAAAACGGAAAAAACAAAATGCAAAATGCACCAGAACCAGTCCAGCGAGGATTCTCTCCTTTACTTTATTTCTAGCTTACACTGCACTTTCATACCCATTACAGTCCTTATTCTATTACTGCGGTTATAGCCTTTACAACTGTTACCCTGTTACAGCCAATACCCTGTTATAGGCATTGCTCCATTACAGGGTTTACAGCTGTTACCTCGTAACCCTGTTACAACCTGTATAGCCGCTACCCAGTTACAGCCTTTACCCTGTTACAGCCAATACCAAGTTACAGCTTTTACCCTGATACGGCCATTATAGCCTTCATCCCATTTCAGCCATTCTCCCAGTATAGCATTTATCGTATTACAGTCCTTACTGATTAGTGCATGTAATGTTCAACATGAAATGTAGATTTTGGCCACCTTGTCTTTTAGGCCAAGTATGATTTGGGACGCGCTTATGGGCTGGTGAGGTGGAATGTGAGGGTTACTCTCAGCTGGACATCCTGCTGTCTGTGTGATGCCCTTCCCTTGTGAGATTCTCATGGCTGGGGTGGGAGGGTGCTGAAATGGGGGCCTATGTACATATTGCCTGTGGCCTCCAAGTAACATGACGTTTACGGAATGCTGTCGTATCCTATGGCACCCATGTTCTGGATGAACAAACACATGCCTGTACAACAAACCAAAATATTAATTGTAAAGAGAAGCTACCTGCCTAGGAACATAGCCGATCAGCTAATTCATAAGGAAATAATGAGCTACTCAACCTCCTGGATTCCTGCTGCGATTCTTGAATATCGTGTGAGATTAACCTGCCATTCACCTCTGGCTACAAATCCGGACCCCCGCACAGACACTTAGAGATGAGGTAGCACCTCGGGATCTCTCAAACCAAAGGCACTGAGCTCACAGCCAGCAGGGGCTAAATTTGTCCAATTAGTGCATGGTGTCCTGTATGTTAATGGTTGGGTTTCATAGAGCCTGCATATAAACATGCCGCTAATGCTGTAACAGGAGCGTCTCTCTCTGTGAAACTCTGTGAGAAGCGGAAGGGCTAGATCCCCCTGAAGGGTTTGGGGCCGCGGTTTGTGTCCCTAATTTGAGGTCTCTGGTCCCCATGGGTACTGACAGGTGATGAGATAATGATGTTGCCGTGTCTGATTGCCTCTATGGAAACACGTGTGGGGAAATATGCTAGGGGAAGGGACCAGACTCTTTTTGCTTGAAAAGCTTCAGAGACCTTCAAAACCTCTCAGGTGAGAAAGTGTACCTCATAATTGGCACCACCTTTATGCTGAGCCCGTATCCTCCATCTGAGCAGATCCTGGAGCCTTTTAGCCAGCTTTCCACAGTGTTCCGTGATACAAGACCAGGACAGAGGGTTTCCGGGCAACCAGGTTTATTGGGGACAAAACAGAGAGTGGTCAAGTAACGAAGCAGGGTCTTCACCGGGATCCGTCCGCGCAGGTTTCC
>JAODLD010000001.1:51634959-51653137 GCA_026781065.1 Mormyrops boulengeri
GGCAGGAGGTGCGGGTAACTCGGGGAGGGCCAGGCGGACGGAACGTAACTGCGGGGAAAACAGAGAGTTAGAGCGCTCAGTAGTGGCATGCCAACAATACATCGCACCGACCTGTTGCTGATGCGAGGTCTAAATAGGACTCCCTATTGGGGTTAAGCCAGATCAGCTGTCATCCTAGGGGGGCGCGCCCGGGTGGGTGTGACACACAGCAACCCGGGTGGCAGAATGGATAGTGATCGCTAAGACATCACTGGCAGGAATGGGCAGGTTCATGAAGACGAACGACCGTCTTCTTGAGACACCCGCCTGCTCCCCCCTGTGCCAGATCATATATCCTAATAGACGGATTGCGTACAGGATAAATGCTTCCATTAATGTGATCTGATACGGACTATTCCCTGGAGACCATCACTCAGACACTCTGAGAAAATAGAAATGTACAGATTGTCCATAGCACTGTGCCTTTCAAGTGTTTTTTCTCTAATGAGGGCAGCAGGAATGAAAGGGTTTCTGACAGCTAATTGGTGTAGCTGCCTCTCATGACCTGCCAATCATGAGCTGCCTCTCCAAGCTGCCAATCAAATGCTCCCTCTCAGGCTGCCAGTTACAAGCTGCATCTCAGAATCTGCCAATCACAAGCTGCCTCTCATGATTTGTCAGTCACAAGCTGTCCCATGTGTTGCGCAGATGGTCCCCCAGTTTTCCGGGTTATGGTGACCCCAGGTGAACCCCACTGCAGTGTTGGCCCTTTTTTTCACCATGCTGATACAGGGAGGCTGATCACAGCGGCAAATTGCTGAGGTTGCATTTGGGCTGGTGGAGGGATGTGGGGAGCACAGGGAGAGAGGCAGTGCTGAGACACTGCTGAGAGTGTCACTGGGACAGCCACGCCACTGGTCTGCCTCTCTGAGGTCTGCATTTAAGGCACTGCTGATCTCACACGCTCTTACAGTGTTTCTTTATAAAATGAAGGACAAACCTACAGAGCTCTGCTTCATGATCCTGTTCCTGTTGTCCTGTGTGGGGGGGGGGGGGACCTGCAATTGATGGCTCATTTCCCTTTTTGATCCTGTCACTTTGGACCCAGCAAGACCCAAGAAAAGATTGCACACAGCCCCCTGTTCTGGAAATTTCCCTTTTCCTGATACACTGTGGACAGATGAAACACAAACACAAGTAATTTTCATAATGTAGAATGTCAGGTTAAGATGTTTACCTGAGACTTTTGTTATAAGATGTCTGAGGCTTTGTTATAAGTTTTTGTTCTGTATTTACTTTCTAAGGCAGGGGTGCCTAACCATCGATCATGACCAAGTCGATCGTGAGATGATTAATGGATAGTGCCATCAGAGGACCCACCTCGACCCCCAAACAGTAGTAGTGAGTAGCTCTCACTGTAAAAAAGGTTGGCCACACCTGTTTTAAGGTTGTATGTGGAGACTTCTGCGTTGAATGTGTGAATGGACTGAAGCCTGAGAGGCTTGTTTTGCTGAGATATGGGGGGGGGGTTGTGGGTTCTTTGAAGGGGCAGTTTTCAGACAGGTGGCAGGATTTGTGCTAAGCTGGATTGTTTCCAGAGACAGCCGATTCTCTTCAGAACCAGGCTCCTCCTTTGGACCATATAGTCTAGCGTGACTTCAGCTATATGGATGACAGGCATGTGAGCATGTTTGTCTGTGTTTGGGTTGCCCGGTTCTGCGGGTCTTGCTGCCTCTGCCTCTGTCTGTGTTTGTGAGAAACAGCAGAGTTACTTGCCTGGGCGCGTAGCGGTGAAGACTGCAGTTGTACAGGTTACAGGATGATTGATGGTGTTTTTGTTCTACTGGGGGTGGAGTTACCCACACAGGTGATGGGCTGGGAGCACCCCTCAGCCTCAGACTGGCTCCATTGTTTCCGCTCGTTTGATTTCATTGTTCAGGTTTTTCCACTGAGGCCTTTTTTTGACTTCTGAGGCATGAACATGGGCAAAAATCCTAGGGGACAAAGCACCAAAATGTTTCCCGAAATGCAGCCCAGCCTGGTCGGCACATTGATTCATATTTGATGGAACCTCACCTTTGACCAAGTGGTACCCATTCTTAGTTATTTTCTACCTCCAGGGTAAAATCACAGACTTTATTTAAATTAGGGAGTCTCTGTGGACTTGAACCAGCAACTTTCAGGCTACAAGCCCTGGTGCTTGATATATTTACTCAAGAAACTGGCGCTGTCTTCGTTTTTGTGGCTTTTATAGCGGTACATCTCCCTATAATGTTAAACATGCAGTTTTTACCCTGAATGTTCATCTGTCTTGAATCCAGAATCAGAGCCAAAGTTCTGAGGGACTGGCTCTGCATGCTGAAAGCTCTGAGATGTGCAGTTATGAATCATCCTCGCCTTTGAGGTCAGAATCATCTAAAATAAGCAGTTATTAGTGCTCAGAATGGTGCAGCAGCTTTGCAGTGTGGCACTCGGCCCTGATGGTAACGTGGAGGGTCCCTCAGCTTTTTGTCCTGTCCATGACCCTTAGAAACGCTGCGTTGGGCGCGGGTTTGGCGCCTGAGTTCATGCAGAGACTGCGCCGGGCCTAATAACCTTCTGTCACGCCAACTTGCGGCTGTGAGACCCTGTGCTCCCCCAGCACCCCTCTGCTCACCAAAAACCACTTGTCCGCCATTAGTCAGGAATGTTCTACTGTCATGTGCTGGTCCGATTTCACGCTCGGCGGGAGCTAGGTTTTGCTTCTGCCAGTGCTGTTGAAGTGCTCTTCCTGCTGATTGGAACACGGGCCGTGGCTCCAGGTATGAGGGAAACTGCCTCAGTGTTTGCCATCTGCGGTTTCTGATGAGTACACGCTGCCTCCTGGCTTTCATTCCTGGAGGGCAAGGCTGCACCAAACACTTGTGAAGGAGGTGTCAAAGTCATCTCCATCAAGGTCAGAGTCTGGGAATCATCACCCAGATCAGCCATAGTGGTGGTGCTGTGAGCGTCTGGAAGTGACTCTCTTGTCTAACAAGTGTTTCCCAATCAGGTCCTCGGGGACGCACAGGCAGTCGACGTTTTTGCTCCCTCTCAGTTCCCAGTAGGGAGCTGGAAGGGAGCAGAAATTTGGATTGCCGGCAGGAAGCTGGGAGGGAGCAAAAATATGGACCGGCTGTGGGTCTGCAAGGACTGGATTGGGAAGCACTGGTCTAACGGACTGAACTCTAACGGTTTAGAAGCCAGCGTTCCAGACAGTGGTGTTGGATGTTGGATGAGATCTCTGAGTATGTGCAGAGGGATCCTTTAAAACACTCAAGGGGACACCTCCGTTTGCCGATTCTCTGCCTCCTTGGACAAAACAACAATGTTCACGTGCCTGCAACAGAGCCTTTTTGTTATTCAATCATTATATCTTTCCAGCTGACCACCTTCTGTAGTTTTCAGCTCAGTCTGTGCTGGACGGCTAGTCCTCATCAGGCCTCTCTGGATCATAAAAACCCGTTGGTAAGAAGACCGTAAACCTGTGCTTAATAAAATGAGACAAGTCCGTGTTTGCACAACCCTGATATGAAGTCGGCTTTTACCTTTTGCCAGCTCACTGTAAGTCCGGACTCTTTGACTTAGCAGTGGACCTGCACGGACCAGGGATACAAATCTGTATGGTGTCTCTGAGTCCCTGATGGTCTCCCTCCATATCCTGTGGGCGGGACATTTTCCTGACTCAGCCTTAGCTAATGAGCGCCGTGTTCCCCCGTAATGTAATTAGTTGGCTGAGGCTCCATCCACATGGATTTTAAAGCATGTGAAACGGCACAAGGGTTGAAAATGATCGTGCTTCAAATGCCCACGTATATTGGGGTGGGGGGGAGTTGGGGAGGGTCATTACATATATGCCAGTCTGCATCCAGTTAAAGTTATGAGCTTGTAGTGTGGTTTCAGTGGTGAGGGTTTCTGGGGGGGTACGGCCTTTTTGAATGCTGGTCCCAATCACAAGATGCTGTCTCACGAATCTGGGAGCTTGTCCTGCAAACTGCAGTCTTCTCCAAAATGCCAAATGAGCAAGGGGGTCTTTCGAATTCAGAGTATGTGGCGGATTCAACCATCATCGTCAAACTGAAATGTCTCACATGATGACTGATGTGTTTCTAATGACACTGAAAGCCACACAATGTTACAGAGAGGCTGAATCTAATGGCAGCCCGACAGCCTCCTTCAGGAATAGAGCACCATGCCACTATGATCCTGAAGAGGTCCAGATGCTGGCCTGCACACCCACACATGTCCAGGGACACGGATAAGGACCCAATGCCAGTCTCCGGGCCTCTGATTCACCGCCAGTTTTCTGACGTCACAGTGTCACCTCGGTCAGCACTGGGGCCCCGTCTGCCTTCCAGAAGGCTGTTAATGGAGCAGATTTGGTTATCACCTGGGCTTGCTGCTGAATCGTGACCTCCATGCGTGTCTGCTGACTGGGTAAATGCTGCATTTCATGCTGGTCCAGAGAGCCCAGACGGGCAGCTTAGTGCTAATTAAATGAATTATTGCCTTCAGTGAGATAATTCACCCTCTGCCTTGTGTCTCTGCCCAGTGTCTGTTTGGCACGGCGCCAAGGGCTGGCACCGGTGGGTCTCTAAGGTGTCTGATGTGAGTAGGGTCCTGGCAGCATGTGGCTTCGTGGGCTAAGCTTATGTACCTGTAATCACAAGGTCACCAGTTCAAACCCAGCCTTAACATGTCTGCAGGTCCTTGAGCAAGGTCTTCAGCTCCCTGGGCGCTGCCCTGGGTGGCTGCCCTTCACGGACAGCTTGCTTACAAAAAAATAAAAACAGCAAGTTGAGGGAGGAATGAAGGCTATTTCCCCATGGGGATTAATAAAGTGATTCTTGTTATTATTAAACGTATTGTAATAGAAAGTACTTTATCCCCTCGGGAGCACGTTAACACTGTCCTTTTAAGAATCACGCAATAAAACAAGTCTGCTAATAACTGAACTTAACTGTCCACCTGATGATCTCTTCGCCACTCGAGAGAGGACTCTAATGTTTTAATAAATTGTTAATGAAAATTTGAGATTGTGTGTGGGGGAGGGGTAAATTGCATTAAATGGCCAACTTGAAAACAATTGCTTATCAATAAATTTATCATCAGATCAATCAAAAAATTAGCTGTTAGATTAGTCGAATAATTGAAAAAATAATCGCTAGATTAATCGTTTAAAGAATAATCGTTGGGGGCAGCACTATTCTGGTTAGAGTTCAGGCCCAGAACCCACATGGGAATACCCCCCCAGTGCAAACACAGGGCGGGGGACGCAGTGAAGAATTTGCCAGAGAAGAATTTGGCTTCGCCTGATGCCTGGGTATTCCTCTGCGGGCAACCTCCAATTGTCCTTATCGTTGTTATTTTTACACTTTTTATTTTTTGATGCCATTTACATTTCTGGCTGGGGTCATTAAATCAGTTTAGAGGCACGGAATATTACAGTGTAAGAAGCGTTTACACTCTTGATGAGGTAAAATGGTCAGAATTGTCTGCCACACATACTCAGAAGTGTGAGATGGGTGTAATAGTGCGGTAATCTGATATCCGTTCATTACCTGCTAATTTTGTCTAGGAATCCTAAACATTTTAACAACCTGTTACATTGTTTTTTGTTAAGTGGCCTTATTATTCACAACATTTTCTAACAATAAATAATAAACGATAGGGCTGCTGTTGCTGGCCTGAAAGGAGAAGGACAAAGGTCGGACAGCAGGGGTCACAGTGATCAGGGTGCTGGATTTTTGAGAAGGACAACGCCCACGAATGCCATGCAGTTTTATCCGTAAGCCAGGCAGTAAGAGTGATTTACTTTGTGTTTAGTATGAATGGCTGTCAGCTGACTCTGTTGTCCCTCGGTGTCCCTGAATAACAATAGTAGCAGAACCGCGTAGAGGCTGGTGGCAGCTTCTGTTGTAGTGTCTCCTCTGACCTGCGGCGATCCTGCCTACCAGCTTCCCCTCCACTTGTGACATCCTTCTTTCCCTCCCTCTTTCTCTCCCCTCCCGCTCTTTCCCTTTCTCCTTCCCTCTCTCCCTCCATCTCTCCCTCCATCTCTCTATTTCACTTTATTTATTTGCTTAGTACATATTTTCATCTTAAGCGATTGCTAAGTGTGCAGCTTCATGAGCCAGTGACACAGCAGGGGCCCCTACTGGAAATCTGCCGCAACTCCACAGTCCTGAAGGCCATTTTCCTCACCCGCGCATTGTGATGTTGCCTCACACCTCCCAGGTTGGGGGTTTGAATCCCCCCTCTGTTCTGTGTGTTTCCATGTTGTCCCTAATGGTTAAGGTAACTGGTTTCCCTAAATTGCCAGTGTTCTTTGTTCCTTAATCTATCAGTGTGAGTGAGAAGGAGCATGAATAGAACAACAGAGTTATTTTCAACAATTCTGTTAAAAACCTATGAGTCCTAGTATAATGTCTGCCTAGTAAAATAATCCCTTGTGTCTGGACTTGGCGCTCAGTGCTTGTGACAATCAGAGGATCCTGGGCTCTCATTGGTTGCCAGGGGATGGGCATCATAGCCAAGCTCAGTCTGAGGTCCTGCTGTGTTCGGGCTATCAGCCGATCTTGGAGGGTTCGGGGGGGGAGGGGCAGATGAGAGTCTGCCTGATTTTGGCTTGGGGCCTGGGGCTCACCGCTCTGTTCCTTGCAAACAAGTGATTTAGACGCCTTACTCTTCTGCACATGATGATTGCACAGGGACTCAGACCCACATAGTACTGTGCTTGCACTGGACTGTAACCGATTGGAGGGGCACACAGCAGAGGAGAGTCGCTGGCTCACATTCCAGGAGGGTCCGGGACCTCCAAACCTATAGGGGGCTCGATATAAATGCATGGTTTAAGTCATGCAAAACCCTGGTCATAAGAGCTCCTAGGAGAAAATGCCAGCAGTCACATCTCAGGGGCTCATTCTCAGTGCTTCCAGTGTTCGCAGCACTGGTACAATCTCTACAGCTTATCTGAAGATATTACATAGAAACCAAACAGCTTCAAGAGCAATATTGTGTGTATTTTTGCTTCAAATCAATGCCCCTTCCCTGGGGATGGTAATGGGGCAGCTCCTACATATTTAACAGTTTTAGTAACACATGGCATCGAAAGCGTGCATAGTAAATCAGCTTTCATTTAATAGGGAGTTAGGCTAAAGACATACAAATTCAGAAATGAGATCCTAAGACAGCACCTATCTGCAAATAATTTCATAGTAAACAGCAGCCCCATCTTGTGGCCGATTTGCGAACAATTTAATTTTCATTTTACAAGTCCATCCGTGATATTTGTGTGTGTGTGTGTGTGTGTGTGTGTGTATGGGGGGGGGGGGTTGTTAATTAATTTTGTTCATTCTAATAAAATCCAAAATGGGCCGCATGTGTGTCGGAGGCACTTCCCAGAAACATTATGCCAGTGTTTGTAAGATTTTGTTAGACATTCAGTGCAGTAATGGTTTGTGTCCACTTTTAGTTTTGCTGTGACTGAAGAAAGCCTCTGGTGCTGGTGTTATTCAGGATTCAATGCTGTTTTGGTGGGGGAGGTAGGTGAATATCAGGAGATGGGGCCTGGGAGTCTGAGTGGAACCTAACACTGACATACATGGTCCAGCAAAGACCCAGACCCCGAAATATTGGAGAACAAGTATCAATGGCCTGATCAGCTGGCTGCAGCCTTGGGATTGGCCCAAGGTGACTACTCCTCCCACACTCCCCCACAGTCAAGTGTGGCTTCCTGAACCCCCCCCCCCCCCAGAAGGTTAACCTGCTCCCGCTGATTGAAACCCTCCCCACCCACAGCCGGAGACTCTGTCTGTGAGTGAGAGAGGGGAGGAGAGATTAGAGGGGAGGAGAGGAGAGTGAGAGAGAGAGGAGGAGAAAGGGGCTGATGAGAGAGATTGATATGAGAGAGCTCTCAGCTCCTCATGGTTCCTCCGTTCCTCATGGCTCCTTTCAGCTCCTTACAGCTGCTCCTAGTGCTGCTTTAGCACAGAGGAACTTTGAGGGGGTTGCCTGTGAAGGTCCCACATCCACTGTAGAACATGGCCCTGTTTCTGAGTGGGTCCCACAACATGGAAGCCTATTTCTGCCTGATACGAGGGAGGGCCAGACGGAGGCGCAGGAGACGCTCTGCGGGTAAAGGTACTCTATCTGTCACTCTGTCCTCCTGCCACTCTCTGTCTCTCTCTGTATCTCTTTGTCACTTTCGGTCACTGTCCCTTTGTCACTCTCTCTGTCTCTCTGTTACTCTCATTCTCTTTTTCTCCTCTGTGTGTTTCATTTCTGTCTGTCTGCCGCCCCCTTTTCTCTGTTTCTCTCCTCCGTTTCTCTCCCTCTGTGTCTGTCTGCCTGGCTCAGTCATACTCCTTGTGTGAGTTAGATGTTTTTTTTTGGTGTTCTTGGACATGTATCTCTCACGCTTTCTCTGTGATGCTGCTGTAATGTTTTGACTCTATACTGTGAGCTCAGCGCTGTGAGGTCTTCTATTAGTGCTCTTCTCCTGTCCTGGGAGGTGTTCCTCCTCCCCATCCTCAGAGCAGCGCTGTATTCCGCTTGTTTCTCTACAAAACGGACCTTGTGACATTGCCGGGTCCAGGGGACCGGCAGTGCTCACCCGCCTGTGACACGTCTTCTGCACCTGTCCTTGTGCGCTTTGATATCTGATTAGTCTCATGAGGTTCCTGACGTTGTGCCTTTGAGTTCATTTGGATCTGGCGCCTCAATTTGGCTCCTTTATCACAGGCTGCCTCAGCCTTCAGCCTATAACAGCTTGACCTAAGCATTTCCAGAACACCAGTGCCCCCCCCCCAACTAAAATACCCTTGGCGCACAATGCAACATGCTTATTAACATGTCATTCCAGTCCAAGTACAACATGTTCTGTGGGACCGTGAGCAGTAATCGGCACAGGGTCTCCCTCAAGCTCAGCCATAATCTGTCTTCAGTTATGCATCCTTGTCTGTACTGGGGCCCCTCCCACCTCTCCCTGCAGACCTGTAAAGTCTCAGAGGGACTCAGCGTGGATGTTGAGAGCAGCCAGGGGGCGCCATACTGATCCGATTATCATAGTGTTAGCTTTCATGTCGTTGGGGGGGCTGTTGTGATAAAGGTCTGTCGATCACCTTGGCAGGAAGTGTGCCTTTCTTCTCCCAAGGCTGCTCTACAGAAGAGCCTCCGTACCACCTTAGCAATGGCTCGTTTGAGGTTCCCCTCTGGTGCCTTTCTGATGTATGATAGATCCCTGGGATTCTGTGGGTGGGGCTGCCCCTGCCGGGCTGTCGGTGACGTGTGCGCAGGTTCAATCTCCCCACATAATTTCTTCTTTAAACAGCTTCTGTGTCTTATAATGTGACATTTGTGCCCCTGGGTAATTTCAGTCTTTCCAAGGTAAAACAGCAGCTTCCTTCCTGGCTGTTGAAGGCGAGCTCCTCTACTCTGCACAGTCTCTCTCTCATTTCCTTGCCTCTTCCTGCTGCCTGCTTGGTTTCTGAAGTCCCTGGAAATTAGTCTTTTGGCTGTTTGAAGCCCAGCTCTCAGTCTGAAGGAGCAGCAGGTGATTTTTCTGTTTGACTGTCAGGAGCTTTTCTAATCAGTCCAAAGGTAATTAAAAAGGTCCAAGAGTTATTTAGAACGTTTTTGTTATCTGTCTCATCTGCCAGCCTTTTGTAATCATGTCTGCTCATGTGAAATACCTGCTTTTGTACTGTGTTGTTTAACAGGCTTTAATTACCGAACTGGAGGCTCTGATTGAACACTGACAAGCCCTGCATTGTGTTTTAGTCAGCCTGTTTACTATTCGTTACTCATTAGCTGGTCTCTGTTCCTTCCTGTGAAGTGGACTCTTATGTTTTCAAGTACTTTCAGGCATAAAACATCTGTGAGTCTCTTATTTACTGTGTGATCAATCGAGGCAGGTAGTAATTTGTCAGAAAAGATCCACCTAAGTTGGATTCGCACTTTCCACAATGTCCCACTGCTTATGGGCATCGCCAGCCATCATGTGACCCATGACCTGCAGTAACTGACTCGTTCGCCAGGTCATCGGCCCGGTCCGCTTTTCCAGTTCCTGTTGTTTAACTATTGTTTACTGGGACTGATAATTATTACAGAAATATTGCCTCATTTCCTGTCATTAAAGCACTGTGGGAAAAGTGATGTAAGGATCTTTGTTTGACAAGTAAGTTTGTTTTAAAAATCAAGATTGTTAGTGACAGTTCATAGGTAAACAAATTAAAATGCCAGAAAACAAATGTGTGAAGATAGTGAGACTGATTTGGGGGCTGTATAGGTATGTTATGAAAGGTAGGTAACTGTTCACCAGGACTGAAGTTTTTCATGTTAATGGGCTAGGATGATTCTGACCATGGAAAGTGAGGGTTGAAACCACACAAGGGAAGATTCTCTGGGTGGCAAAAATGGGCCTTTTATTGATAAGGTGACTCCTAAATACCTTTGGAAGTCTTTACCAAACCATAACTGTGTGTAGCAGTGCAGTGTGATCACCCTTGACAGAGCCATTCTGATCTGTTACTGGCCATTAGGCCGCCAAAATCCAATAATAGGGCTCAAGATTAAAGTAGAATGAGGTTCACTTTCATGAAGTGGACACTGCGGGGGGGTAGGGGAAGACACACCAACCATTTTTTGACCATTTTTAACCAGGCAGAGCAGCAGCTATCCCTGCTTGGGGGGAGGCAAGGGCCATGTGTAACACAACGGCAGGAGGATGATGTGACTGATGCAAGACATCACTGTTGGAGGGGGGTACACACCTCATATTCCCTTCGACTTGATCAGTAGGTGCAATGCAATGGCTTGCTGACATTTTCTCCTCTCGTTCCAGGTGTCGGAGACCCAGCTATGTCTGAAGGTAGGTCAGCCCATCTGCAGTGATGGTGGGAATCACTACAGGGGCAGAAGAGGTTGGTTTTCCAGTCTGTTTTTATGTGTGCAGCTTGTCTGAGAAACCTGTAGGTGGCATGGTGAGTTGGCATCCTGAGGTAGGGCTGCATTCGTGACCTGAGGCTTTAGAAGGTATTCTGTTGACCGAACAGCCTAAGGCATGCAATGCTCAGCGGGTTCGGACTGGAACAAACAGCGCCGCCATCACGGATGCAGCCACTGGATGTCACGTGTCCCGTGGCTACAGCTGTTTCGATGTCACCTGTTGTGATGTATCAGGCTTTGGGTGACTGACAGCTCTGAAGAGGGAGGCATGAGTCTTGCATGCTGAGAGGCACGGCAGGGATGCACAGCATCGTGACACGCCTCAGTGCTGCCTTGCCCTCCATCCTGCCACACACTAGTGAGCACCGTGGGGCTGGTTGCGAGGTCTTTTGGGGTTTTGCCCCTCACTTGGCAGCATCATGTCACTGTCACTCTCAGATTCTTCCTTAAGGGACCCTGTTTCCACCCCCAAGTCTGGCTTGCTCTGGTGATTGGCCACAGTGGGGTGTGGGTGAGTCATGTGACGGTCTTGCTTTTCGGCCCAGGCTGTTTGCTCCCCTTCAGCTGTCAGTCGCCCACACCAGTCTATAGCAAATGGAGAGATCAGGAAAGCAGTGGTGCCACCCCAGGGAGGAACTTGTAGCAGTCAAGCACAGTCCTGGGGGCCAGTGGACAGACAGCTGGGGGTCACTTCCTGCAGTCTAACAGATCTCTCCATCTCTGTGCGCCCCCTGCAGGTCGAGCAGGGGTCCGGCAGCCTCGAGGTCAACAGAAATCTTCAGCCACGGACAGAGAGGAGGAGGAGGAGAACATGAGTGAGTCCTGGGCTGCTTAACTGATCGATGTGATTTCTGTAGTTTGGAGCGGCAGCTTCTGGGATAGATCCGGAAGAATGCAGACATGCTCCTTGTGACAGCTGGACACTGGGGGAGGGGGACACACAAACAGCAGCTGTATTGAGACCATGTAGCTAGTTAGGGTCATCAAAGGAGGGGTTAAAGCTCTCAGCAGGGTGTGCTAAACAGCTATGGTGCCTCAGCCCAGGTACTAGGCTGAGGGACGGCGATCCCTGTGCAGCATGGTCCCAGGGTGGTGCCAGGAGGCTCAACTCCATCCTGCCCCCAGGGTTTCCCTCACACACACGATTTTCGTTTCTCCATTTTGTGTATATTTAACTGTCTATTTCCCTCTTCCTCCCTTTGTGGCGCCATGTTTGTTTTTTACATCCTGCTTTGTTTAATTAACATGAAATGAATCAATGTGTCTTGTTAATTTCTCACACATCCCACATTTGCTGAGACACACTTAAAGGAGCTGGTCACCCCTCCCCACCCCCCTGCATTTCTGTCTGCACCCCCCAGGTATGTGCAGCACTGATGTGAAGGAAAACCGCCGCCTAGGCAATGTGTCCTCCAAGGAGGCAGGGGGCGCCACAGCACAGCTCCCCAATGGAAGTGGTGGAGCCAGCCGTAAGCGTCCCCTTGAGGAGGGCAACAACGGCCCTGCCCATGCCAAGTTCCGTCCCAAAAAGCGTAAAAAGGCAGTGGGACCAGTGCTGCCCAAGAATGCGCTTATGCAGCTGAACGAGATCCGGCCGGGGCTGCAATACCAGCTACAGTCGCAGACAGGCCCTGTGCACGCGCCCGTCTTTGTCATGACTGTCGAGGTTAATGGGCAGCTCTTTGAGGGCTCAGGTCCCACCAAGAAAAAGGCCAAGCTAGGCGCAGCCGAGAAAGCGCTGCGCTCCTTCGTACAGTTCCCCAATGCATGTGAGGCGCACCTGGCCATGGGTCGCACGATTGCCGTCACCACCGACTTCACCTCCGACCAGGCCGATTTCCCCGACACGCTCTTCAATGGCTTTGAGACACCAGCCCCACCTGCACCTGCCTTCTTCCCCACCCCACTGGGAAAGTACCCATCATCTCCTGCAGGTGCCCCTACACTGAGCCGGCCCCTACTGCCCACTCTCGGCACTCCAGCTCCCCAGCCCAGTGGGAAGAACCCGGTGATGATCCTGAATGAGCTGCGGCCAGGTCTCAAGTACGAGTTTGTGTCAGAGAGTGGTGAGAGCCATGCCAAGAGCTTCATCATGGCCATCATGGTGGACGGGCGCAGCTTCCAGGGATCTGGGCGCAACAAGAAGCTGGCAAAGGCGCGTGCCGCACAGGCTGCGCTGTCTGCACTCTTCAACATGCAGCTAGACCAGACGCCCTCCCACCAGCCTATCCCCCGCGAGGGCCTGCAGCTGCACCTGCCACAGGTGGAGTCCCGTCTTCAAACCGGCGGCCTCTTGGGCCAACGTGGCTCCCCAGTCCTTAGGTCTTTCTGTGTATGTGTTTCGCAGGTGCTGGCGGATGCCGTCTCCCGCCTGGTCGTGGACAAATTCAGCGAGCTGACGGACAACTTCACTTCACCTCACACACGGCGGAAAGTCCTTGCAGGAGTTGTTATGACGACAGGTAGGCCATTGCAGGGCAGAGGATGCCCTTCTGGAGCTACCAGAGGTCAGCTGGAACTCACCCCCCCTTACTGGTGTATTTCGTCTTTTACTGACTTTGAGTTTATTTAAGCTCCTTCACCGAGGCATCTCCTTCACACCTACCCCCCCCCACTTCCTGCCTTCTTCAGGCTCCAACTGCAAAGAGGCCCAGGTGATCTGCATCTCCACGGGAACCAAGTGCATCAACGGCGAGTACATGAGCGACCGTGGGTTGGCGCTGAACGACTGCCATGCCGAGATCATTGCCCGACGCTCGCTTATCCGCTTCCTGTACTCGCAGCTGGAGCCCTTCCTCAGGTGATCAGCCTCCTGATGATCATTTCAGCCTTGTTCACTATTTAGTTACAGTTGTGCTGATGTTGGATGTCAGTAGATATATTCCAGCAATGCTTTCTGTGCCCACTGCCTCTTGCTCTGACCCTGGTCTTTCCCCATCCCTCACTGCCCCATCTCTGATCCCTCCTCTGTTCCTCACTGCCTGGTCCATGGCCCCCTCCTCTGTACTTCACTGCTCCTCCCCTGTCCCACGCTACCCTGCCCCTGGCCCCTCCCACTCTCCTCATTGGCCTACCCTGGTCCCTCCTGCTTCCTTCACTGCCCTGCCTCTGGCCCCTCGCTCATCCCTCTCTGCCCCACCCTAATTCCCTCCTTTGACCCTTATTGTCCTGCCCCTGGCCCCATTTATCCCTCCTGTCTTCTGGCAGTCACAACAAGAAGGAGGAGCAGCAGAGGTCCATCTTCAGCAGGTGTGAGGGGCGTGGTTACCGGCTGAAGGAGAACGTGCAGTTCCACCTGTACATCAGCACCTCACCCTGCGGGGACGCTCGCATCTTCTCGCCCCATGAGGCTGGGGTAGAAGGTAGGGGTTGTGGCTCCCATCCCAACATTTGCTCAGGCACATAGAGAAAATGAATCCATTCATTCAGACTGGGTTTTTAAGTACTACATCTCGTAGTCGTTTTGTCTGTTAGTATGTTTATGAAGCTGGGGGTGGTGGTAGCATCTTAGATGCAGGTAACGGGTTGTAGTTCGTCCAGGCCTGAGCTGGCTGCCTCACAGTGCTGCCATATCACTGATTTCAGGTCCAACAGGTACAATCTCCTCACCTTTAAGTTAGTGATGCAGTCGGGGCAGACAAGAATGGAACCGTTTCGCTTTTCAAACCGACCCTTGCTTTTCTTCACATTTGCATTTGCATTTGCCTGTTGCTGGGTTATCTGTTGTTCTGGTTTTAATCTCCTTCCCACACCTGTAGACCAGGGTGACAGACATCCAAACAGGAAAGCGCGTGGGCAGCTGCGCACAAAGATCGAGTCAGGCGAAGGCACCATCCCTGTGCGCTCCAGCAGCACCATTCAGACGTGGGACGGAGTCCTGCAGGGTGAGCGTTTGCTCACCATGTCCTGCAGTGACAAGATTGCCAGGTGAGCCTTTATAATCAGGACAAAACCTAGCCAATCAGATCTCCAAGTCAGCTTTCATGTACATAATAAAACCAATCAACCAATCAAGTTGCTGCGTGAAGTGTAAGTGGGGTTCGGATTCATGTAGACCTACTCCTTCTCTCAGTATAATTGGTCTGTAGCTAAATCTTGCAGCTATAATATGAAATATTTCACATTTTCTTGTTTCCTGCCTGGTCTCTCCAGGTGGAACGTGGTGGGGGTCCAGGGCTCGCTGATGTGCTACTTCACGGAGCCCATCTACTTTTCCAGCATCATCCTGGGCAGTCTGTATCATGCCGACCACCTGTCCCGCGCCATGTACCAGCGCATTGCGGACATCGAGGCCCTGCCTCCCACCTTCACCCTCAACCAGCCCCTGCTTAGCGGTGAGACCAAACGCTCAGTTGGGCGGTGTGTAAACTGGGCAGGCCATCTGTAAACCGGTCAATACGGTGGCTTGTAAACCAGGCAAGTGGGCGGTCTGTAAGCAATGTGTAACCTGGACAGGTGGGCAGTCTGTAAACTGGTCAGGCAGGCAATGTGTAAACCAAACAGGCAGTCAGTCCCTTGGGGCACTACACTATACCTCCTTCAGTCTTATTAGGATGCCCTAAGCAACGCTCCTAATCCTACCCACGCCCCCAGGGATCAGTAATGCAGAGGCCCGGCAACCAGGCAAGGCCCCCAACTTCAGTGTGAACTGGACGGTGGGCGACCAGGCACTGGAAGTCATCAACGCCACCACGGGGAAAGACGACATGGGCCGGGCCTCGCGCCTCTGCAAGCACACCCTCTACAGGCGCTGGCTGCGGCTGCACACCAAGGTACACCACATTAGTGCACGTCTCCACTCTCCCGGGAGGGAAGGGGGCAGCTGCTTCACCTGTCCCTGCCCTGCCGACTCAGCCCCTCTTTTGCTGTCGCCCCCCCAGCTGTCCCCGACGCTGCGGATCCGTGCGGTGCGGCCTGGCTCATACCATGAGGCCAAACAGGCAGTGGTGGAGTACCACAACGCCAAGCGTACCCTCATGAAGGCGTTCCAAAAGGCGGGCCTCGGTGCCTGGGTCAAGAAGCCCATTGAGCAGGACCAGTTCTCCCTCACGTCCTGAATGGATCAGAATTGGACTCAACTCACTTCCCGACTCCGCCCCCCTAATCCTCCTCTTTTTGTCATCCTATTTTTATTATTCAATTTGTTAAGTATCATTGAACATAAACATGCAGTTGTAATGATTTTAATGACTTTTAAACTGGAAAACATTTTTTATTTTGTTACTTTATTCCATAGAATGATATTAGATTTTTTAATGAAATGAAAAGAGGGAATGTGCCTGTCAGGTGAGGGTTCAACCTGACCAATCAGCTGCACTCGGAGCAAGGAATTGTGGGTGTCATCTTCGTAAGCTCGATTTACTGTAATGACAGAAAGAAACTTGTGGCAGTTTGCCATGTGTGTTTTTGTGCTGAATGCACACAGATGCGCTCCACCAGCAGAGGGTTCGGGGGTGGCTGTGTGTCCAGCGCACTCAGGGTCCGAATCAGCTTTGCCCACTTGGTAGAAAGATGCTGTCCGTTTGGACATGTGATCTTTCTTTATATAAACAGAACCCACCCCAAGATTGGTCTTTAAAGACGAGGCCCTAAAATGCAGAATAGTCATCTAAATACATCTCAGGTTTGCTTATTCTCTTTTTTTGTTTGGCTGTTGGGGAAGTAGAGCTGTCTTTGTTTGGGTATAAAATGCAGCCTATTCTGTGACTGAGTTCTGTGGACTCACTAGATGCTGAGAGTCTGATTGTGAGCATTTTGGTTTATGTGTGATATAATTGGTATTGGGGAAATTTTGCTATGCTCCCTTTACTTAGACTATTCAATACTAATACCTGGTTAAGGTATCTGCAGGGTTTAGCACTTATTTTGTCTGTCCTGCTTCTTTCTACCTGTTGAGAGGTTTGGGTTTGGGTTCAGTGTGGATCTGACCCTGCTTGGAACCTTCATTTTCACCAGCTATTTGGCGAAACAAGAAGTTCTTATTTATCTCAGCTGTTTGGTGTACACATTGTGTCCCTGTCCCAATACGATGGATAGATGGATGGATGGATGTAGTGGATGAGACACAGCCTGTCCTGACCTTCCTGTTTTTCCTGCTGAACTGTAAAGGAGAGCAGTTGGGTTTTTACTGGGTGCATTTATTAACTGCTGTCCTCTCACTTCTTCCTTGAATGAGATCTTTTTCATGTAAGCGACAGCGAAGTTCTTTGTATCTGCTATCAGAAAGTGCATGCATCTTTGTGTGTGTCTGTGTGTGTGTGTCTGTGTGTGTGTGTCTGTCTGCGTGCCTGTGCCTGTGTGTCTGTGTCTGTGTGTCTGTGTCTGTGTGTCTGTCTCTGTGTGTCTGTCTCTGTGTGTCTGTGTCTGTCTCTGTGTCTGCGTGTCTGTGTCTGTGTGTCTGTCTCTGTGTGTATGCGCCTGTGTGTCTGTCTCTGTGTGTGTGTCTGTCTGTGTGTCTGTGTGTGTGTCTGTGTGTCTGTGTGTGTGTCTGTCTGTCTGTCTGTGTGTCTGCGTCTGTGTGTCTGTGTGTCTGTGTGCATTGTTTTTTTTAAATCAGTACATTGTGTGGACCAGATTTCCTCACAATGTGATAAAAACCTTTTAATCAAATAACTTTTCAACTTTCTACCTTGTGGGAGCATTTTTTCAGTCCCTACAAGGATAACCACAATAAAAATATAATAAAATATACTGTATAAAAATCTGTGAACGCAATCAAAAAACTAAATGTGACAAAAGACTTGTATTGTATCGATACTTATGGTTAAGGTTAAGGTTGTCATAGCTGGGACATTGGTTATGCCCATAGAAATGAATGGAGAGTCCCCATAAAAGATATGAATACATGAGTTGTGTGTGTGTGTGTGGTCCAGATATACCTTACATTGTGGGGACCAAACGTCGCTATAATGTGAAAAAATACTGTTATTTTGACATTGTGGGGACTATTTCTTCAATTCACTTTCAATGGAAACTTCAGTTTGATAAAAATCTGTGACTAAAATCAAAAATCTAAACATGCCGAAAGTCTCATATTTTATTTGGTTATTCATGGTTAAAGGCTGAGTAGAGATTCAGCTTCTCATGTTGGGATTAGTTTTCCCCATGGAAATGAATGGAGAGTCACCTCAAAGATATTACAAACCTGTGTGTGTGTGTGTTTGTTTGTTTGTTTGTTTGTTTGTGTGTGTGTGTGTGTGTGTGTGTGTGTGTGTGTGTGTGTGTGTGTGTGTGT
>JAODLD010000001.1:51706787-51718947 GCA_026781065.1 Mormyrops boulengeri
TCCCCCGCCTCCCCCTTTCCCTCCCCTTGGGTCCCCGGCCTCCCACTGTCCCTCCCCTTGCGTCCCCGGCCTCCCACTTTCCCTCCCTTTGCGTCCCCGGCCTCCCCCTTTCCCTCCCTTTGCGTCCCCGGCCTCCCACTTTCCCTCCCTTTGCGCCCCCGGCCTCCCACTTTCCCTTCACGGCCTCACACTTTCCCTCCCTTTGCGTCCCCGGCCTCCCACTTTCCCTCCCTTTGTGTCCCCGGCCTCCCACTTTTCCTCGCTCTGTGTCCCTGGCCTCCCACTTTCCCTTCCCTTGTGTCCTTGTTCTCCTGCTTTCCTTCTTCTTGTACCCCCACACTCCTGCATTCCCCCCCCTTGTGGTCCCACCCCCATCCCACCTTGCAAACGTGCAGTTGCTGCTGCTTGTGCTTCTCCAGGAAGTGCTGGTGCTGATGTTGCACCACCAGCTGCTGCAGGGCCTGGGCGCTCTGGGGCAGGGGGGCCGACTGCGTGCGGCCCAGGGGGCGGTGTTGCTGCAGCTTGTGGAGGGGGAGGCTACCCAGGCCTGAAACACGGAGGGATGAGGGGAAGGGCATGTCACTACGCATGAAGATCCACTCTGACCGTGTTATTAACCATATGCACTGCACCAGCTGGTCAGCAGGTAGCGTAGCAGTTAAAGTGTGAAAAATCCTATTGTCATTTCACTGCGAGTCCAGTATTGCAGTGAAGCATACAGACTGCTCTGGAATACTCTACAGCACCCCCTGTAAGAAGGGGAACATGTCATAATGCATAATCTAATTCAAAGCAGGCAGCACGCAGACACAGCCGGCCTGGGATCCACCCACCTGTGAGCACGGGGCTCGGTGCCCCGGACGGCCCCAGCAGGACCATGTGCTGCAGCAGGGGGTTGTGGGCAGGGCCACCGTTCGGCTCCAGAACTGAGGTGCCCAGGTAGGTCGTCAGGTGAGGCCCCGCGAGGAAGGGAGAGGCCACAGCCTGCAGGAGGGCGGCATGTCACCATTTAAACAAGCACTACATTCTGCTCGCAGCACGCAACCTAAGCGAGCAGCGTAGCCGGCAGGCAAATCGTCTGGCATGTAAACAGGTAACATGGTGACCACTGTAAATCACCATGGTAATAATGTCTGTAAATGGGTAACACGGTGAGCTCTGTAAATCACCACGGCTATAACGCAAAGTGCTGTGGGTAAGAGTGCAGGTAAACACCCTGGATGGAAATGTAATGGAAATGAGACGATGTTACTGTGTGTGTGTGTGTCTGTGCACGTGCAGGAGTGGTCCTCACAGTAGAAGGGGCACTGGCTGGCAGCCCCAGGGTGATGTTAGGTAGCGAGGGGGATGTGTACAAGGACAGCTGGCTCATGGGGGTGTCGCAGCTTGCCAGCCTGTGGGCCAAAGAGGGCTGGGACAGGGGGGACGCAGCCCGGTCAGAACCCCAATAACACACACAGGCAGGCAGCTGCCAAATGATGAGGATGGTGGGGGGGGTTACCTCCAGAGGGGTGACAGATAGTGCTGCTCCGTTCTCAGTGCTGTTGTTTGGGGAACTGGGCCCAGAGCCGGGGGCACTATTACACGAGTCTGAGGAGCAGAACCAAACCATCAGGTCAGTGCGGGACATTACGTACGCCCAATGACAACTCCCAGGCCACCTGGCTCTAGGGCCGGAGGGCCGGCTTGAACCCAGCACACGCATACCTGCGGCATCCAGCGGTCTCTTGGTAGCACTGCCCAGCGGCCCATCTCTCCGGCGCCGCAGCAGTGGGCTGCTCCGCCTCTCCACCACCTTCTGCTTCAGCCGGGAGCGCAGCTTCAGGTTGGGTTCTGAGGCTGAGGGCATAGGCCGGGAGGACTGTCGGTCACACGTGGCAGCCAATGACGTGCTAAGCTGGATCTTGAGGACTGTCTCTCAGGTAACCTGTAAGCTTCATTTATCCAGGAACTAAATCCACCTTCCTGGTCACTGAAATTTTAATACAATGAACGTTTCCTAACTTCTGGCATGATAACATTTTTATTAAAATGATCCCCTAGTCTTCTGGATCTCCGACACTGGCATGTTTAACTCCTGCCCATGGCTCCACACATTTCAAACTGGGCCAGTGCATTTGGAGTGCGATCTTGTCTCGACGGAGTGGACTCATCGTGTTTGCCTAATCTCACGGCTGATGTTACGCATCTGAATGTTTGCAGGGAATCTTGCACTCTCTGCCATGCCGGACATTCCAGCACGTGCCATTGCTTAATTCTCCTGGACCGCGGCGCCGGCCCTGATCACCGTCACAAGCAATGCTATGAACCCCCAGCGGCATGATCACGGCACGACAGTGGCCAAGGACAGCGCAGGGCACATAATCCAGTCTGCAGAGCCACCGTCCAGACTGCCACGTCAGAATGAGGGGCCCCATTGTGAATCCTCAAGGAGATTTACATAAGTAAACAATATACATGTGTCAGAAGAAGTGTATTTATTAAAGAGATCACTCAGCATGTGAGCAGCATGTTTGCAGATCACACTGCTCATACTGCACATCCATGCTACATGGAGCACATGCATAAGGGCGCGTGTGTATCAGCGGGTTAGTACGCTGTGCCTGTGATCAGAAGGTTGCTGGGTCCCAGGGTCCCAATCCCAATTTGCCCACAGAGCCTCTGATCAAGGCCCTTAATTCCCAGTTGCTCCAGGGACCGACTGACCCTGCTTTCTGAAATAATACACTTTTTTTTTTTTGGTAAAAGCATGTGATAAATAAATTAAATGTAAATATCATCTCTGGCCATGCTTCACCTGTTACTTTAAGCAACTGTAATCCTGTCTACTGCTGCAGTTAAAATTTACCAGAATTAACACTGATCGTAACCCTATCTAACAGCAGTCTGATCTCAAACTAACCCAACCATCGCAGTTATTTCTTGAAATTCTCCACTTGACTCTTCAGCCCACTAACTCCCTCTCCATGGGGCCCAATCAGACAAGGCATCTCAGAAGACCAGCCCGCAGCATGTCCAAATCCCCCCGCAGGTCCATACCTGTCTTCCGCAGTGGAAAGTCGTCCTTCGGGTTGTACAGCCCCAAGACCGGGTGGCCATAGCCGGCTGTCAAACCTGTCTGGGGGGGTGGGCTCTGGTCCAGAGAGCTGTGCTGGGTCTTTCTACAGTGAGACAGAGACAAGATTTTAACAACTCTGAGCTATCAGTTAGGTTCTCCCCAAACGAGCTCGATGGGCCGAATGGCCTCCTCTCGTTTGTAAATTTCTTATGTTCTTATGTTCTTAAGGCATTACCTGATTGGTTGGATAAGAGCAGAAAGTCACCTATTAGGCTGGACGAGAAAACAGAGTTGCCCGATAGGCTGGATGGGGGAAAGGGCATGACAGGCATCTTGGGTGATACCTGGGCCCTTTTTCCATAACACACTTGCAGGTTCTGTCCCCTGATGGCCCCCAGCCTCACAAGGGTGACTGCACTTCCATCAGAGCCCACATGACGCCTGCAGCTAAACACCTTAAATGTGTGTGTGTGTGTGAAAGACCGTGGTGAGAAACACCCAAAGTCAGCTAAGGCCAAACTGTAACCACAGGTGACCTAAAGGATGGAAGGTCACATATGTGTTTACTGAGTCTCTCTCCACACTGGGACATGAACTGCCTGCAGTGTGACCGCCCGCCATGTGACCACACACACTCACGTGTACCACAGGCGCGGGTCCCCAGATATGCAGTGGCTGAGCGTCCTCTGGGCCAAGGCCTTCTTCTTATTGAGCACAAACTCTTGCAGCTTCATCTTCACCTCTGTGCTGGCGATGGCACCTGGGCTCAGGGGACACCAGACTCAGGTGAAGGAGGCTGCCCCCATGTTCACCATTCCCCACCCTCACCACAACTCCTCCCCCAGTACCACTAACCCTGTCCCCACATTCACCATGCCCCACCCTCACTACACCCCTTCACTCAATAACCCTAGCCCCACCCCCATATCACAAAGCCCCACCCCTCAGCCAATCCTCATACTGACTCTCCTGGCTGCGCTCCTTGTTCTTCAACTGCTGCAGCTTCTGATCCCTCTGCTCCCTCTCCAGCTCCTCCTCCTGCTGCCGCTGATGGTCTGCCTTTCGTTGGAGCTCCACAAGTTCCTGCTGATGCCTCAGGGCCAGGAGCTCCTGCTGCTGCTGGGTGGGGGGAACAGAAATGTGGTCACACAGCCGTACACTCTGGTATTCATGGGGTATCAGGCGGCTGGTCACTTTATGGTAAGCTGGTCATGATGTAAGATGCGGGCAAAAGGGATGGGTAGCTACGGTGCTCAGGCTTGGTACCACCTGACGGGAACCACACAAGACATTACTGAGGCGTTACAGGGGTCCACCGTACCGCCCCAAGCTGGCTTTGTCCCCAGCAGTCTCGTCAGAACCCAAAATGCAGCGTGAGATTAGCTGGCCAGGGCTTTCCGAGTCAGCATGTAGATGTGGGGAATGTAAACAGAGCATTTCCAGCAACTGGCCAGAACCAGGCTTTAATGGGGTTAATTGAGGCTAATTTGGAGGTATGTTTGTATTCCTCTTCTCTCTAGCTTGGGTAGCTTGGAAAATCCATACTGGCGTGAGAAAAGGTTCACTCACACTGAGGGCAGAAAATTGAGAGGGGAGTGGCTTTCAAGCCCTGCTGGGTGGGGGGGGGGATGTAAAATCCAGATGATAAATATCTGTGTGGACATCTCTGTTCAATGCAGAGAGGGGTGGGGCCTGAGCCTGAGCTCCACGAGAGGGGCGGAGCTTTGGCAGAGTACACTGTGAGCTGTGGGGTGAGGTGGGCAGGGCCTGGGCACAGTGAGGCGGGCGGGGCCTAGGCACAGTGTGGCGGGCGGGGCCTGGGCACAGTGGGGCGGGCGGGGCCTGGGCACAGTGAGGTGGGCGGGGCCTGGGCACAGTGGGGCCTGGGCACAGTGAGGTGGGCGGGGCCTGGGCACAGTGGGGCCTGGGCACAGTGGGGCCGGCTCACCTTTACATGCTCTTGCAGCTGTGCCTCGTGCTGACGAGACAGCTGCTCATGCTGCCTCTGGAACTCGGCGATGAGCAGCCGGCGCTGCACCTCCTGCTTCTGCTTCAGGGCTTGCAGCTCCTCCTGCAGCCTCTGCTGGTCACATGGCCCAGGGCTGGCCGGGGCCAAGCCTGGGCTCACTCCTTGGCTTGTGGCCTCGCTCATGGCCTGGCTCAGAGGCTGGTCCACGTGCAGGTCCATGGTGGCTCCCCACAAAGCCAAAGCCGAGCTCGCGTCCACTGGAGAGCAGAAGAGAGGGGGGGTTATTCATTAATTAATTGCTAGCCCACAGAGAAGAACGACTTATGCATTGCAACCATGCTAAAGTGAAAGTTCCTAAATCAGAGACTTTGAGGCCCACAGGTAAATACTACTTGGAGAAAAAGGCCTGTACCACTGGTCTGCACCCAGCAGGAAATGCCCAGGCTTGAGGCCCTCCACTAGCCTCAGTTCACACTCTTAGGTCATATACTGCTCTTCTACGCTTTTCCACAGCATGAGGCGCCCTGGTAACGTTTGCATGTAGCACAAACAAAGGATCAGACCCTCAAGGACTAGGAGCGCTATTCTGGGCACTGACAGCAAACTCTGCAGAAACAGCTCAGCCCTCAGTGAGTGAGGTCCTACAACACTGACATCACATTTCTCTGATTGACTGTGTGAGGCTAAACGGCCTGTGTTTGCTACCCAGCCTGATTACAGGCTGTGAGACATCACTGGTACAATAACTGGAAAGTAGGAGGATCCATGAATGAGACGAATGTGATGTGTAGTCCTACAGGAGAAGCCGGTTATGGTGGGACGGACAGCGACAGCCATGGGAGACTGCACCCAACACGGTATACAGTGCTCCTCACACATAGGAGTGATATACACACTGAACGCCTGCCGTGGTGTGGGTGTGAGGCAGGCATAGGGAAGCAGCACTGACCCAGAATGAACTGCGCGGGACAGAAGCTTCCTGATGAGCTCTCTTATGTCAGCTGACAGAAATGCATTTTTCATCTGGCTCCAATAATCCAATCGACTCACGCTGGGAATTGGGACCCAGCCCACAAAGGGGCCATTGAAGTGGACCAGAGGGAAAGGGTTACTCTCATCGCCTCCTCCTTGAGTCCCACTGGACAGGAAATGCGCCAAAATTAACAGCCAGCCCTCCCCCAGCCTGTTTCACTTAAACAAATAGCCAGGATATGGAGTTATTTATTTACGAGGTTACCAGCCGCAGCAGAAGGCCAGGCATGTTAGTGAAGGGCTGAGTTTCAGCTCCTGGTGCTGCACACAGACGAGGCATGCTGGTGCATCTGCTTGAACAACTCATTTAAATACACCGTGTGGCAAATCCACATCCCTTAATTTAAATACACTATGCAGCAAAACCATAATCCCGCTTTTAAATGCACGCTACAGCAAAACCACACCCCTTAATTTAAATACACTATACAGCAAAACCACACCCCTTAATTTAAATACACAATACAGCAAAACCACACCCCCTTATTTAAATACACTATACAGCAAAACCACACCCCTTAATTTAAATACACTATACAGCAAAACCACACCCCCTTATTTAAATACACTATACCGCAAAACCACACCCCCTTAATTTAAATACAACATGTAAACAAAGTGTGCAGCAAAGCTACGACCCACATTTGAATATATTGCACAGCAAAGCCAATTATACTGTTTTGCAAAGCCACACCCCCACATTTAAATACACTATGCAACACAGCCACGCCCCTTCATTTAATTAGATTGTACAGCTAAGCCACACCCCTACATTTAAATATACCATAAACAAGACCACGCCCCATATTCTAAAGTGAAGCCACACCCTTTATTTTTAATCCAGGCTTGTGACTGTGATTATGGGATAAAATGGCATCTGTCACTGGATGGCCGCACACACAGTAACAGCATGGGTACCGACCAGAGGGTCTGCAGCCGGGATTGTCCTTCAGGCTGGCCCCGGCGACCCCAGCAGAATGGGGACTGACTCTTACAGGGGAGAGTCCCATTGCCCGATGAAGATGGAAGGTACCTCCCTACCCCAGTGCACACAGCAACAGACCACCAAGAGTAAACAAAAACACACTAATTAAAGGAAGTAACTTCCCACTAGCAAGAGTGTGCCAACACTGAGACAATGAGACACAGAGATACAGACTGGTATTTCAACCGATCGCATGGTGGTGATGCAACCAGCTTGGTTTGATCACACTTTCAAGTAAGGCCGTGTCAGCATTGGTACGAGTTGGGTACGGCTCACATACTTTACAATGGAAAACCGCCAGTTCACGGTACGGGTCGGGTATGGCTCGGTTACTGGTGGCAGTGCCTTTAGTGTATGCAGCTCCCACTGTGTGTCTGTGTGTGTCTGTATCTGTGTATCCGTGTGTGTGGCTGCCTGAATCAGTTTCTCTGTGTGTCTGTCCATATCTGTCTGGGGTGTCAGGTCTCACCATGACACCATGGGGTGTCAGGTCCTCAACCAGCACAAAGAGCATCTGTGGGCAGGGTGTCTGCAACACACACACACACACACACACTAACCAAGTACCCAAACTAAATACAAGACTTGTGATATTAGTAGTTTTTTGATCACATTCATAGATCTTTGTGGGGACATGAAAAATGGTCCCCACATCATCAAAATAACAGGTTTTTAATCACATTCTGGGGGACATGTGGCCCCCACAATGTAATATAAACCTAGTCCACACAAACACAGAGACACAATCGCACACATACGGAATCTCTCACACACAGACACACAAAACCGCACACTGTGCTCAGCTCCGGGTCCTGATCGGACGGAAACATTATGTACCTCCATGCCAACAATGTGGTCAGTGACAGCCGGTGCTGTAATGTATTTAGAGACCCTCCCACCCCATCCACCATGGTGACCGGGTGGTGCATCTCCATGACGATCGTGAACACACCTTTCATGTGCCAAAACAGTGTCCTGATGACTGCAGCTCCCCGCCATCTGAATAAGCATGCTCAGTTTCTCAAAGAGGCAGCCCCCAGTGTCGACATAAAGCACACAAAGAGAAGGAACCCCGCAGCACATACATGACCAACCGCATTGTCGCTGATCACGTGATTGACCGCTGATCATATGACCAACCATGAGCAGCGAGCGTTGCACCTCAGAGCCTGACAGAAATAGCCCCCCCCCCCCGGCCCCCGGGGGGGGGGGCGCCGTCCGCTCTTTTTCTTAGCTGCAGCGGGGGTTAAGTACAGAAAAGGTGGTTATGGGCCCATTACAACAGGGCCAGTTAAAGTTATATTATTAACATGTTTCATGCCTCCCCCCCGCTTTCATAACAGCTTATTCAGTACAGGGTCCCACACAGTCTGTAAGCACATCTACTGCTTAGCACACGCACGTACACACTACGGGAAATTTATATTTGTGACTCACACCCTCACCCCCGGAGAGGTGCTCCGGAAAATGTTCATTTTAATGGAAACTATATATTTCCAGAAACAATTTAAAAAGCTGACTCACCATTCACCTAATGCCGTTTATTCTTTCTCATTAATAGTTCTTTCTTTTTTCAAATGTGCCAAAGTGAATGCCTTACTTAATGCATTATTATTCATCATTATTAGCAAATCACCACCTGAAATTAGAGGTCTTTACAACTGGATCAGAATTATGACCTAGAACCACACACACTATGTCAAAATGACAAGGATGGTAGACATTATTTCTGTATTATGAAATTATGACTCGTTCTATTTTCTTGCCAAAAGCTATTTAAATGTGTATTCAATTTGCATATAGGCATATTTATATAATTGTATTATTTTTTTCATTCATTAATATCTATGCTTGGTACATGATTCACTGGGTCTGGCAAACATGAAATGCAAATGGAAGAATCCATCTTTACAGGAGATTTTGTGTAAAAGTTTAGCCTATATGTAAATAAAATCAAAAACTCTATCTCTGAATTGAAAACCGGGCCTCCATAGAATCTGCCGCATGATGGCTGCAAACCGACATCAGCACAGACCACTGTAGCCACAGTGTGGTTTTGGTAGAAACTCTGTGGGGAACCGCAAAGTCGGTTGGTGGTTATGAGCTAATTCCATACTGCGCACTGATAGCAAGTCGCACGGGAACTCAACAGCCCCTGTCTTGTCTTCCGGCTGCTGGTCATGATTTGACGCTAACAGAACACCTTCCTGGACAAATTATGTGTTCGTACCATCTGCACCTACTTAGAAATGGGACCAACTTCCTCATACTCCAGTGTTTCAATGCATGGCATGAATTCAAAAAGCAGAATGAGAAGAATTATAACATGAGATTGCCGTTTTAATTTTTATCGTTCTTTAGGCCCCCCGATGGACTGACATTCCATCCATCGTACCCCTTACCTTGTGACCTGTGTTAGCTTGGACTATCGAGGAAATCCAGGCTCACTGATGACTATATAGTGTATAACTGAGTGGCAGCTTTTTTTCAATAAACAGATGCTTGTCATGGTCGGTACCCGTCCGACCCTGCCCTATGTGTCCTGCCCCTTTTGGCCAACAGGTGTCGCTGGTCATCCTGCATCCTTCTACCCCTTCAACCCCTAATGTGTTTCCTTGCTCCCCAAGCTGCCACAGAGCTTGATGGCTTGTGGGAGTGGCTCAGTGGCTAAACCCCTCTTCAAGGCTGACCAGAGGCCAGTCTCATCTCTTATTTAATATTTATTGGTTTGCTGCTTTTCTTTTGCGGCTATTTTTATCTTTGTTTTGTGTCCTTGTTTTAGGTTAACCCTGCTCTTGGGTTTTTTCTGCTTAGACTTATGTTCCTAGTCTTTGCTAGTGTCATTAACCTTTAGTGTTTATGTTGCTTGTTATCCTGTGCTGTTGCTGATTGGCTGTTTTTGGTTATGTTCCACACCTGTCCCTTGTTAGCCCTATTATCTATGTAGATTTAAGTGCCTGCCCTCATTCTGTTCTTTAGTCTGTCGTTGTTGTTCTAACTCTGTGTTTGTAGCTGTGGTTGTTTTCTAGTCTTGCTCCTTGTTTTGCTCTGTTCCCAAGCTATGTTAATATTAATTAGTATTAATATAAATTAGCTATGTTAATTAGTATTTAGTTCTCCTCTGTTTTGTTCTTGACTCCTCATGATCCTTTTATTTTCTTTTTCCTCCCTTTTGTGTTCAGTTCTGGTTTTTAATAAGCCCCATTTTTGCTGTGAGCCACTCCATTGATCAGCCTTCTTTTTCTGCCTGTACCATGCCCCGCCATGACAGATGCTTTTATCCAAAGCAGCCAACATTTGAGAGAGCAGGGTCAGCCGGTTCCTGGGGCAATTGGGGGTTAGGGGCTTGTTCATGGGCCCAACAGTGAAATCACTCTGCCGCCTAAGGGATTTGAACCGACGTTCTTCTGATCACATAGACGTCCGTCATGTGATCAGTCCTAGAACCTTGAGTTCTAGTCTGCTCAGGTACACACTGCCCACATAATTGTTGTCCTTTAGGTTGTGAAACTATTCAAATGCATAGCGGTATCAAAACACAAGGTTTTAAGCTTTATGGGAGTGACCAGCATTTCAAACCTGTTTCAGGGAATGGGGTTGTAGCAGAACTATGGTAGGTTTACTTCCTGTTCCTCAGATCACTGCTCAGATCTGACCTGAATTCTCCACCTGCACGTGGTGGCCTTGCCTTGAGCAGCGATGGCAGAGGCAGGTCTGAAAAGCACAAGCTTTGTTTTTGGCAGCATTAACCAGCTCCACGGCTTTCTCTCAGGCGGTGGAAAGCATAGATAACTCACTTGTGACTGTACGCTTTCATCATTGCAGGAGCAATAGCTTCACACTCACAGCTCTGGTAAAACCCACCGTTAAAGTTATGCAACATTGTAAAGCAAAAATGTAAAGTAGGAGTAAAGCTATAAGTAGGAGTAAAGCTATTTCAAAAAAATGCTACAAAGATCTGACACACTGTTTTATCAAAATTCCCATGTAGTGTTGTGATGCACATGGTCCTGTGTTGTACTGTGTCCTCCATCTGTGCTTTTCGGATCTTTGCTTTTTGAGGAAAGCCCAGCAGAAGGAATGCAAAGAAAGAATTCACCGGGACGACTTCATGAGCTGCTTGCTGAATACACCTCACCTTGAACTTTTCCTCCATTTCCGAAACCTGTTTCTCCAGCACCCGTTTTTCCTTGAGAGAGGGGTGACAGGACGCAGTTAGCAAGGATTTTGGGTTATAGCGGTTTTAAAATTCTTGCCGTTGATCCTGGGTCCGTAGGAGCATAAGCTAAGATAGTGTGGAATTATAAATTGTATGTTCTGTATGTGATCAGTGGTGTGTGAATGACTACTGAGAAAAGGGTCATGTAGTGGGCATAGATTTGGGTGTAGATGATCGGGACATGTCCCTGCTAATATTGTAGGAGTACTGAGTGTGTTTAGGATGGCAGAGGTTTTAGGGCTGATTAGTTCCCTACCAGTGTTAAAAACAAACCTACGGCCTTAGGTCATGTTGATGGGACAGGCAGGCTAAGATAAAACTTATGGTAAAACATTGGTCAATAATTTCAAAATGCATAAAGACTTTGTTCTCAGCCGTCTGGCGGGGTCAACTTCAATTCAGCTAAATTCATGCTCGTGGATAATAGATGGAAACCTGCAAAAATGCAGGGAGGGTGTGCAACCACCCCACACACAGAGCTGGGATTCTACTCCACAGGCCTGGAGATGGGCTACCAATTGTGTGGCCTTATATATTTATTATGAGTACAGGACAAGGTGCACGGATAACATGTGAGTGTAGGGTGTAGCTGTGCCAATACAAGTACGTTAGCTAACATTAATAATTATCATCTAAAATAAGAAGTACCTTTTTCTCTGTCTCTAGCACCATTTCAGATATCCTGTCGTGTTTCTGAAACATAATATAAAGACAGAAACTCTTTAGTTTATATGTGTAAATCATAAGAACATACAGTGGGACAAAAAAGTATTTAGTCAGCCACCAATTGTGCAAGTTCTCTCACTTAAAAAGATGAGATAGGCCTGTAATTTTCATCATAGGTATACCTCAACTATGAGAGACAAAATGAGAAAAAAAAATCCAGAAAATCACATT
>JAODLD010000001.1:51752213-51785931 GCA_026781065.1 Mormyrops boulengeri
AAGGTCAGAGATGGGGTAAATGGAGGGGACAAGGTCAGAGATAGGGGTAAATGGAGGGGACAAGGTCAGACATGGGGGTAAATGGAGGGCACAAGGTCAGAGATGGGGTAAATGGAGGGGACAAAGTCAGAGATGGGGTAAATGGAGGGGACAAGGTCAGAGATGGGGTAAATGGAGGGGACAAGGTCAGAGATGGGGTAAATGGAGGGGAGAAGGTCAGAGATGGGGTTATTGGAGGGGACAAGGTCAGAAATGGGGTAAATGGAGGGCACAAGGTCAGAGATGGGGGTAAATGCAGGGGACAAGGTCAGAGATGGGGTAAATGGAGGGGACAAGGTCAGAGATCGGGGTAAATGGAGGGGACAAGGTCAGACTGATCATTATCATCATTATTTTTCGGCTTTTTTTTACGATATCAAAACAAATCAAAGTGTATGATTTTTGTCCTCAGACACTGCAGTCATTTCTGCCAGTCATTATAAAAACTGCCAAATCATGTGCGTTGCTCTAGTGTAAAACTCTACATATTGCCATTCCGGGCTTTTCTTGTCATCTTCCGGTAGTGATATGCCACCAATGCCAGTGCCACGACGCCAGCGATGGAAAGGCCGAAGAGGATGTAAAGTGCCGCCTCGGCATCAGGGGGTGACACCACCCTTCCCAGGAAGTTCACAGCTTGGTCCCCAGGCACCGAGGTGGTGGTGGTGGTGGTGGTGGCAGTTCCTGCAGGGGAGGATCAGACAATCTGTGATGCGACAGCTCGACACTCAGAACTGACATGGGACCAGCCTTTTCAGAAAAGAGATCTCTATCTACGTAAGTTATATGTATAGCAAGAAAGCTGTGAGCTGCCATTCATGGAGGAACACTGAATATAAAAAGCCCTAAATGAGAAGGCAGAGACCGTCTACTGACCTAGTGTTTGGTTAGTAAATTTTGCTGGCACCATGCTGACATGCTAAGTTACACCGGAGTGCTGTTCCTCAAGATACCCATGCGGTTCTTATACCTTCAGGCTCTGGAGAGAGACACTCATGGGGCCCCTGTGCTGGGTCAGGGAAGCCGTTACAGGAGATGATGCTGGTGTAGTAGGCAGCAGACGCCTTGGGCACGCGGGGCAGTGTGGGGTCAGAGCGGTTCACGTAGAAGAGTCCAAACTGCTCGGCAAAACCTGTGGCCCACTCCAAGTTGTCCATCAGGGTCCAGGCTGTGAAGCCCTTGATATCAACGCCATCCAGAAGCTTTGCTGGATCAGAATCACGGTCACTGTTAGTGAGAGTCATTAAACTCCTTTTGTGTTTTGTGTTGTCACTGTCAGTTGGAAGAGTTGGAAAACTAGAAATGGTACCTCATGAAGGATCAGGACCATAAGTGGACAGGTCTGAGCTACCAGACTAGGACCTGTTTTGGTAAGATAAAGCGGCTGAGAAAGTTCTGTGGTACCGTACAGGTGCTGTACCTTTCAGGGCCTGGTTGATGTAATGCTTGTAGTAATTTATCCTGTGGGCATCATTGAGATCTACTGGTCCTCGCTCAGAGATCCCATTCTCAGTGATATAAATTGGAGGATTTCCATATTCCTCCTTGATGAAGTTGAGAATCTTCCGGAAACCCGGTGGGGTCACCTTCAGCCAGGAAGAGCCTGAGTCAAGCCAGCTTCTGTCTGCAATTGTCCCAGCTCCCCTAACATCAGAGGAATTTTTATTATTTATTGACTTCCAAGGACTTCTAAGCTGAAGTCCGAGGAAGAAAATTTGTGTACCTCAAGATGTATCAGAAAGTGCTTCAGTATAATGAAAAATGAGATGAGGAGAAGAAAACAGAAGCATACCTGTCTGCATCATAGTGCTGTAGATTGTGATAGTCCACTTTGAAGGCCAGAACGGTGGTGTAGTGATTGAATCCAAAGTAATCATAGGTGCCTTTGATTCTCTCAATTTCATAGGGAGTAAATTCTGGAAGCCTAACCCCAAACATAACGACCAGTCCTTTATCGATGATTTAAAAATTTGCCACAGTAAACTCAGAAATACTGAACACCTCCATTCTGTGCTACTTTCTCCCTCTGAGTACCATTTTACAATAAGGCTCCTTTTTGAAACTTATAAATGGCAATAACTCCTTAATTTAAAAAAACAGTTATAACTTGTTTATAATTGTCTATTAATAATTTACAAAGTGTAACCTAATTAATAATCTGATTATAAACCCTTTATAAGAGTAGTCCTATTGTAAAGATGGTACACCATTGTTATATACAGTGAAGGTCAATATGCACAGAACATGTTATTGCCACCATGATGTTTCTTTAGCAACCTCAGCTAATGGACTGGGAAATTCCCACCGAGATTTGGGAAGACCAGCAGCCAGACTCCTCTCTTTGATGATGGTCTTCATCATATCATTATAGTCTCCTCTGAACACAGGGTGAGCAAACCAGCCGATATAGAACTATAGCCAGGAGAGAGCAAGGAGAGCAAATAAAATATCTGAATAAATAAATTGACTGTAAAACTGATGATGGCCACCATTTCTAATGAAAGTAATTTTTAACTAGAATGTGCCTGAGACCAATCCTATTTTGAATATATCGATGTCACATGGAGAGTAACAGCTACGAATATGAGTGTCTTGATACTAAAATAAACAGAACCTAATCCAGGGTGGGGAACCCGATCCATGGAGAGCTGGTGTCTGTGCGGGTTTTGGGGATTTTAGAATTCATCTGTTACCAAATGCCATTAAACAAGGCTTGACAGGCTGAGCAGGAGATCGTCGGCCCTCACCTGTAGAACACGCCCGGCTGCATCAACGTCCTCCTGCTTGGCTGGGTTGCGGGGCTCAGCCCAGTCTGAGTTGATGGTGATGGAGATAATGCCACCCTGTGTTGCTCGATACTTGTCGTTGTACAGGTGCCAGGCCTCAGCGTGGGCTTTGAGTAGGTGGTGAGCAACGATGTAGGGCAGAGTGCCTGGTCTGAAGCTGATCCCTGCCAAACAAGTTGGGTTTTCCTTATTATTACAGAACACTTGATCAATGCCTTGATGGTTCAATGATAAACTAAGCTGATGGAGAGCCCCATACCGGGGGCAGCTGTGCCATAACCATGGCCAATATTTGCCACATTATACGGCTCATTGATGGTGATCCAGAACTTGACTTTGTCTCCCAAGCGGCTGAATATGACATCAGCATACTCCTTGAATCGCTGCACTATGGTAACATTCTCCCAGCCACCCTGGTCTTGTAGAGCCAGAGGTAGATCCCAGTGGTACAGCGTGACCTGGGGGGATGGAAAATTTGTTAGTCAAGAAGAGAAGCCCCTGTTTTTGAGAACTAGATGTGACATATCCTGAAAAGATTCTGTGTGAGCAGGGTACCTAAACTGAATTTATCCAGTAATAAAAGCTAAGTTGTTATGACTGAAGGAGATCTGAGGTGCTTGGTATCATCTGAGGTTCTTCTCACCTGTGGCTGAATGTTGACGGCTAACAGCGCATCTATTAAGCGGTGGTAATAATTCAAGCCATCTTCATTTATGTGCTTTGTGGTTCCATCAGGAAGGACTCTGGGCCAGGATATGGAGAATCGGTAATGGGTCACCCGGAGCTTCTGGAGGGCAGCCACATCTTCCTTGATCTTGTTGTAGCTGTCACAGGCAATATCCCCATTGTCGTCATTCCCCACTCTGAGTGGCGTGTGTGAAAACTTGTCCCAGATGCTCAAGCCCTTGCCATCGGCTCTCCACCCCCCTTCAATCTGTGGTTGGGTTGAGAGTTTGCACAAGTTGGATGAGTGGCTTTTTAGGCATAACATAACCTATGATTACGTCACATCATTACAGAATGAGGTAAATGCAAAAGTGTGGTCACCCCTGACCAAAAATCAATTATATAAGTGAAAAGTAATAAACAACTGTTTTCCACTTGTCCAATGATAAAGATTTTTTTTGCTAGGTCTCTGACCCTAAATACTTCACTATGCCTTAGTAGCCATTAAGATTGTTCATTAAGATCACCTATTGACATCTGCAGAGCTTAATAAATTCCTGGTCACTTCAAACAATGGGGTGTAGCTGAACAACCAAGGGCTCCACTAAGCAACTGAGTGAGGATCTGAAAATGAAGCTAACTGATGCCTACAAAGCAGGGGAAGGCTATAAAAGACTCAAAAATGCTTCCAGCTCACAATTTCTACAATTTGTAATGTGGCGAAGACATGGCAGTTAAGGGGAACTCTGGAAGTCAAGGTATGATCTGGAAAACCGAGAAAACTTTCAGAGACCACTGCACGAATGCTGGCCAGAAAGGCAAACTGTCATATAACTGCAAAGGACCTGCGGGAAGGTTTGGCTGACACAGGAGTCGTAGTCCACTGGTCCACAGTGCCCCTGTGCCAACATGCACAACTTTCCCTGTGCCCCCCCTAAATACGTATGCTGCTTGAGTCTGAAATAAATGTATTATTATTGTTACTATTATTATTTACAATTTTGTATGTGGGCTAAATGTTTGTGCACTGTGAACAGGAGAAACACAAAAGTAAGCATATTTTCTTGACGGACTCTTAATGCGAGTGCACCGAGTGGTCAAGTTGCTTCAACTGAAGAAAAGGGAAGTTAACGACAGGAAAAAAATTCAAGGTTGTGGAAGCAAGACACTCTAAACAAGAATTCAGAGTGAGTTATATATTTATCTAAACTGTCAAATGTAACTGCAAAGCATTGCATAAATAACTTACATGATTTCAGAGTACTGAATACATAATACTGGGAAGACATTAAGGTGAATTACATCTGGCCCCTTTAAAAGAACAACTGGCTCCAGTCTGCATCCCAATCCTCCATTGAAATGGTCTAGTATTGCCACTGGTGCAGTGGCAACATCTCAACATCTAAGGTACACCAAACTGCATCTAGGCAAGCCAGAAGCCTTTTGGAAACAAATGCTGTGGGCTGTTGAAGCAGAGATTGAACTATCTGACCACAATCACCAAAGGTATGTTAAACAGTCAACCAAGAAGATTAAAATATGATGGCTTCTATAATAAGACAATGATCCTAAACATACCTCAAAATCCATCATGATCTATTTGAAGGAAAGCAAGCGGAAGGTTTAAGAATGACCTTCACAGTCCCCTGAATTCACCACTGAACATCTTTGGACAGATCTTAAACATTCTGTGAATATCTCTGAAGAATATCTCAAAGTTAGAAGTCATCTGGAAGGAAGTGTGGGCAATAATCCCCACGACAAAAGCTGAAAGTCTTTTAGCCCTGATACATAAGGCATTTAAAAGCTGGGATATCTGCCAATGGGGTGTCACTAAATAATGACTTCCAAACTTTCGCACATGCCACAGTTACTATTTTACTTGTTCCTATGTTTTTCCATTCATGCAATATAAAATAACTATGCATCATTTACAAATATGTTGTTTTTCAGCACACTGTTTTCTGTAGCAGTTCTCTGACTGCTTGATAATTGACTAAATATGCATGCAACTGTAGCAAAATGAATCAAATGTGCCTTATAGCAGAAGTGGCTTATTGCACTCCTCAAAGGATAATTGACTTGCTGTAATTTCATCTATCCATCCACCCACCCATATTCTATACACACTTGTCCTATGCAGGATCACAGGGGTCCAAAGTCTATCCCGGAAGCTACAGGTGCAAGGCAGGAAATAATACAGGACGGAGTGCCAGCAAAAAAAGCCAAACTGTGAAGGCATAGGCGGTCACCTGATACGATGCTGTGGATGTGCTCCAGGCAAAGCCCTTATCAAAATACCCATACAGCAGCTCTTCTTCCTCAGTTTCAGGGAAGCCATTGTTCCTCACGATCTCGTAGTAGTAGTGGGCTGAGCGCTTTGGAGTTCTGGGCCGCTGTAGGTGAGTAAAGTCCACGTGGTGGAGACCAAAACCTACACTGTAACCATTGAGCCATTCAAAAGAGTCCAGGAGAGACCATGCAGTGTATCCTTTCAGATTCACCCCATCCAGGTTGTGAGCTAAAAGCACAAGAACATAAGATTCATTTCTCTCTCCTCAAAAGTTTAGCCAACCAATTTTTGTGATACCACCTGAAATCTTAGCATGAAGGGCAACACTGGTCTAAACTACTGCAGGTGCTTCTGGTGTGAACTAATTGCACTATTCCTAGTGTGTCATGGAAGGTATTATAGCTCTGTGTCTCCTGGAGCTGAGTGCTGAGCCATTTAGACAAAAAAATAACTGCAGGATTTCATTCTGTTCCAAGTTATGAGTTTGTTGCTTACCTTTCAAGGCCTCGTCGATGTATGTTTTATAGAAGAACCACCTCTCTGTGTCATCAACAGTAGTCTTGGAACCTGTGGCCACACCATTTTCTGTTATAAAAATCTCGGGATTTCCGTACTCCTCCTTAATCCAGTTCAGGAGCCGCCTAAGACCCCAGGCGACAGCTCTCAATTCTTTGATGCCTGTGCTAGGGGAGTTACTAATATCGGTTTTGCCTAAGTCTTGATCATACTCATAAGATTGTGGAGAGAGCTTGGTAGTTACATGGTGGGCTACTACTGTAGTGTAGGAATTGATGCAGAACACATCAGCAGTACCCCGAATATAAGCCTTCTCTTCTTCTGTGAAAGCAGGCAGCCGGGACTTTGGCAAGCCCTGCAGCTCACTCTTGTTGCCCACCATCCACTTCATGGCATCCGGGTAGTCGCCATTCTTAAAAAGAGGATGCGCAAACCAGCCTAGCTGAAACTGTAGGGCACGGTCAGCAGCCTCCACTTCCCGAGCTATGTTGATGTCTTTTGGCTCCACCCACTCAGCGTTGAGGCTGATGGATACCACGCCACCCTGGGTTTTCCTGTACTTCTCATCGTATGTGTGGTAGGCTTTAGCATGTGCTTTTATCAGGTTGTGAGTGATCCTGTATGGGGCATGACCTGGGTCCTTGATGTTAGGGGGAAACATCCCAAGTCCATACCCAATCCATGCAATGACATAAGGCTCGTTGAAGGTCATCCAGAACTTCACTCTGTCTCCAAAAGTGGCAAAGCAGAAATCACAGTACTCACTGAAGATGTCAATCATTGTGACATTGTCCCAGCCCTTGATGTCCTGCAATGCTTGAGGAAGGTCCCAGTGGTAAAGTGTCACCATTGGAGTTATATTATACAGAAGCAGACTATTAATGAGTCTGTTGTAATAGTCTATACCTTTTTGGTTTACAGAATTCTTTGTACCATCAGGAAAGATCCTGGGCCATGACAAGGAGAATCTGTAGGTCTTAACCCTCAGAGCTCTCAGCATATAGAGGTCTTCCTCCACCTTGTGGTAGCTGTCACATGCCACATCCCCATTGTCATTGTTCACAATGTTGCCAGGCTTGTGGGTAAATGTGTCCCACACACTTGGTCCTTTCCCATCTGCATCCCAGCCACCTTCCACTTGGTAGGCTGAGGATGACACACCCCACTGAAATTCTTCAGGAAAAGACCCATAGTGGTAGAGCTTCCTCTGAAACTTGGTTTGGCGGGAAAAATTCTCCCAGACAGTCTTGGATTTCGAAGGAACCTCAGATGGTGGCAAGATACTTAGCCTCGCAGCTTGGAGTTGAGGAGCATGGTTTATTATGGGACTCTTCTCTGTCAAGCCTGAAAGTCTATGGCTTTCAATGATCTGGGAGTAGAAGTAGGCTGATGCCTTCGGAGTTCTTGGCCTGTTGGGATCGGCAAAGTCGACGTAGTGCAAGCCAAACCTTTGACTGTAGCCATGTGGGCCCTCAAAGCCGTCCATTAGTGACTGGACCGTAAAACCTCGTACATCCACTCCATCTAGTCGAATAGCTGTTTAAATTGACAAAAGACATGGTGTTTAAATGGCCACTTTGGTTGTAATACATCAGTATTGACATTCTATTTTCAGAACAGATTCTATATCCATTTAGAGTTACAATGAAGTTGTTTGGCCAATTTTAGCAGCAAACTGTGAAAACTGACCTTTCAAAGCTTCGTTAATGTAACCCTTTAGAAAGGCCACTCGCTCAGTATCATTGTACAGCTCTCCACTGGCTGGGGTGGGCATCCCACTCCCAGTGATGTAGATGGGTACATTGATAGAGGATGTGTACTCTACAGTTATGAAATTAAGCAGCCGGCGCAACCCCCAGGGGACAGAATAGATCCAGCTGGATGTGGTGGTAGGCCAGGCAGGGTCCACGTATTCCTGGAAGTCCCCCACACCTTGTGGGCCAGGGATGCAGCCATGCCGTGTCACATTGACTAGCCGGGAGGTATAGTGATTTAGCCCAAAGAAGTCAGCTGTCCCTCGAATCCTCTCCTTCTCGGCCTCAGTAAATGTGGGGAGTATGGCTAGGGCAGAAAAGGGGCACTCCTGCTGCTTCTGCTCGACCTGACTCTTCAATTTCGGTGGGTAATCACCATCCACGAAGATGGGATGGGCAAACCAGCCGAGCATGAACTGCAGGTAAATCTCTGAAGCAGCAATGTCCTCAGGGTTGGTAGGGTCCTGGGGTTCTGCCCAGTCAGAGTTTAAGGCAATGCCGACCTTTCCTCCTTGGTCCTGACGATAGTTATCATTGTAAATGTGCCAGGCTTCAGCATGAGATTTCAGCATGTAGTGAGTGACCTTTCAGATGGAACATCAAACAGAGAAAATCAGAGTCCAAAGACCACCTTACATGATCACTGTTCTTTTACTCAACTTCAGCTCTTAATTTGTCAATTAGTCATTGTTTCAATGAAGCAACTGCTGAAAGGTAACTCTGAATCCCACCTCCTCCCAGCCTCCAGCCTTTAATGAATAATGTTCAATGTATCATTGAATTTTCAATGGGGAACCTGCATCAGACAATTGTAATAGTATTGAGACAGACCTTGTAGGAGCTGGAGATTGGGTCTTTCAGCATGGGCGGATGTTCTCCTGTGCCGTATGCAGCATAGCTCACTACCCATGGACTGCTGAAAGTGTTCCAGGTCTTCACACGATCTCCGTATCTGAAGAAGCAGAAGTCAGCAAAATCTCTGAAGGCCTCGATGATGGATGCATTCAACCATCCTCCATGACCTTGCAACTCCTGGGGCAGGTCCCAGTGGTGCAGGGTGACTACTGGCTGAACACCAGACTGGATTAGCGTGTCAATCAGCCTGTCATAATACTGGGCCCCTTTCTCGCTCAGGCTCCCCCGGTGGCCGGAGGGAAATACGCGAGCCCATGAGATGGAGAATTGGTAGGTGTTGACGAGGAGTCCCCTTAGGAGAAAGGCGTCATAATCTGCCTTGTGGTAGCTGTCACAGGCCACGTCTCCAGTCTGTTTGCCAAAGGCATGTCCATCGTGTGTGAAACGGTCCCAGATAGTCTCCCCTTTCCCGTGCTCGGCCCAGCCACCCTCCACCTTAAAGGCTTCACTTGAGGTGCCCCACTGAAACCCCTGTGGAAAGGAGTCCAACAGATACTCGTCTCTCTCAGATGGGGTCTGGTTGACAAACTTTTCCCAGACTTTCTGGTAGGAGGAAGAAAGGCCAGTGCTTCTTGTTTCAGCCAATTCACCTGTTTGGCTAGAGAGATCGATAGAGTAATTTGATGACTATAGGAACAAAGTGGTATTCAGTCACTAATAAAGAGAGAGTGAAACAAACTGCACAGCCTTCATTTTGAGTTGCTGGCCATTGTACAATGAGCATCACAACACAACATCTAACAGGTTAGCAATAACAGCATCAATAACATGCATATTCTAGGACAATGAACTTTACCAGTACCAGAATCCAGTACCTTTTGGGCTTTTCATCAACACTTAGCTGGTCAAAGAGCTCAACGATGTCACAGCCCAGTATCTGAAAGTCCGAGCTCTTCAGAGCTGTAGAATCACACACACACACACACACACACACACACACACACACACACACACACACACACAATGTGATCAACATGGCAAATAGTTATCCTGAGGGGTTTTAAGATTATCTTAATGGCTTTTAGATTAGCTGCTAGTCCTAGCACTCATTTCTTATCTTTGCGTTTTTATAACACTTCTACATATCTGCGACATGACCTTGGCCACATTGCCCTTGCTATAATTATATAGTTGTTATACTGTCCCTTACATAAGGATAGATATGAAGGTATAACCCAGACTAAAGCACTTCTGGTTATTAAACTTTCCAATCCTTACTTTCTACTACAAAAAATAATTGATCTACATGACAATTTCCTATTGGTTGACATTCACTCTTGACCTTCTTGAGCCAATGATACACCGGGATTGGGGAAGATGCTACCTCGGAGAATGCCAATGAGGGGCTTAAAGTTTTGGCTTCTTTCTGATGGACAGTTCTGGATGTCCAGTTGGTAGATTAGAATGGGCAGATTGCTGATCTTCTGGAGAATAGATAGGGAGAGATGAAGGTTACTGCATGGCCAGTTATGATAGCTAAGGATCTAGGCATCTGTTAACTAGGTGACAGGTGCATGGTGCCCTTTTGATCTGCACCTGAACAACAAACTTATCACAAACTGTTGTGGAGGAAGAATGATCAAAAAAAGCGGTAGGGGTTCCTGGGTAATAATGAGATACTGACTGGTCGGTAATGAGAAGCAGGCGTGTCTGACAGACTGGGATGACGATCCTACCCTTCTTGGCTTTCAAAGTGCCATGGGCTCTGACTCTTCTAAAAGGTAAACATATTATCTGGTTTCTTTGAGTGCAATATGTCCATTTTGCCAGAATGATTAATGAATTATAACTGTAACAAATTCCTCAGCTGCACATAAGACTTAGTAGGGAAGCAGCAATCAGTTAGGGGGTTGGACTGTATTCACTTTATCCTTGAGGGGTTCAAGGCCATGGGGTCACCTGAAGGTATCTTAGTCCTCCATCTAGACTCTGCTGTGAGCTGCAGTCAAAGCCAAGCTGCACAGATAGGAAGTCTGTGCCCACCTGATAAATGAGAGAAAGAGAGACAGACAGACAGACAGACAGACAGAGAGAGAGAGAGGATTCACCTGAGCTGCACACGATGAGCTTGTAAAGCTGTTGAGAATTCGGTGCTCCGTGACAGGATATATTACTTGTGTGCAAAGGAGAAAAATCCACAGAACTGAGAACATCTGTGTTTAGCATCCAACCCAGACCGAGAACTCTGAGGATACTGTGTACACATGGATACCCCCCATGCAGAGCCGGAGCAGAGAGCAGCACTTCACCATACCACAAAACAAGGAGCATTAGTGTGTATAGTAAATATGCTGTCATATAAAATGTGCACTTTGCACATATTACATGCATGCATGTCCCTACCATTGTGGTGACATCACCGGGAAGGAGGTCTGGGACAACTTCAGCATTAACATCAAGGCCAATGCACCCACCTGGAAGGCAAGAGCCAGGCCAAGGTGTCAAGGGAGCAAATGCAGTGCAATAAAATGAAAAGAAGCTTCATTTTCCATTTCTACAGAACAAGTACAGGAAGGGTTGCCACCCGTTCCATATAATATAGGATAATCCTGTATTGGAACATGAAATACTGCGTCCCATATGTTCATACACATGGTTTCTTATTCACACGAGCTCTTCAAAGAGCAGAGAGTAAAAACAAGTAAAATCATAGCAGTTACATAAGCAGTGTGAGTAAGTTTTTGCAGTGAGCTAATTCTATAGACCGACAGGCCCCAGCTGCTGTATCAGACTGCATGTCACATCAGTGTCACCACAGCCATTAGCCCTAATCCAAGCCGGGCGTTAAACACAAGTGGCTGCCAAGCTGTACGCTATATGCACAAATGTATTGGGACACACCTCTTAGTCACCGAATTGAGCTGTTTCCATCCATCCATCCAACCATCCATTATCTGGCAGCCTAAGTAGGGATGCCTAGACCCCCCCTCATCAGCCACCTCCTCCAGCTCCACGAGGCAAATACCAAGATGTTCCCAGGCCAGCCATCATCTTTCCAGATCTTTCCAGCATTGTCCTGTGACTGCCCCAGGGCTTCCTCCCGGTTGGACATGCCCAAAACACCTATCCAGGGAGGCATCCAGGAGGTATCCTAGATAGATGCCCAAACCACCTTCAAAGACTCTTTTTGATGCAGAGGAGCAGCAGCTCTACTTTGAGCCCCTCCAGAATGTCTGAGCTCCTCACCTTATCTCTAAGGCTGAGCCCAGACACCCAGACACAGCAACTCATCTCCCCACCAGGAGAGGGGAATCCACCCTTTTCTGTCAAGAACCATGGCCTCAGACTAGGAGGTGCTGACCCTCATCCCTATTAGATCTATACGGGGGGGTTCTGGGCTTCTGTGCATATGGCCCAGGTTTTGTCGACACAAATTTTGGGTACCTTTCCCAGTGTGGACAGCATTTATCCATAAGCCCAGGACACACCCAGAACCTGACATGCAATGCAGCAGTAACCGTCCCTTTATCAGGTGAATTAATCAAAGGAGATGCCCAGACACTCCAGGTCCAAAGGCTGAACACTCATATGCCAAGATAACAGCCCTACTATGCTGGCTGGTGATCAAAATATTACAAACAAATTTACCAGTTGCATTTTTTTAATGACTAAAATGTAGCTTCTGAAATAAAACAACAAATCATAGCTGACTGAGTTTCATTAAGACTTCCTTTAAGGATTGTTATGCATTATGGTAAACAAATGCTAATATCCAGGGATGGATATAACTGGAACGCCAAAACAACACGTAGAAGATTACGATAAAAGGTTAAAATGCATTATTTTTTCTTGCCATATCAGCGCAAATGCACATAAAATAAGTACGCATTTACACTGTTACCACAATCTATTGTCGCACGTTTTCAAAGGTGAATGCGTACTTGCGCACCAGTAATGTCCATCCCTGCTAATATCAATATAATCACATCTAATGGGTGCTGCTATACCATAGGGGTAACTTCTTTAATTAATTAATGCTTTCTCAATTTAAAAAATTATGTCAGAATATGAATGAACTCTGTACCACTTGGAAATTAAGGCAGAATTGTGTCTTTTAACTGCCACAGGAAAATATCCAGATTTACAAACAGTTTGGATCATACTGGATTTAAAAGAACCTCCTTTGGTGCACAGTGTATGTCCATCAACTGGCTCTGTGTCTTACCCGGGTAGAGGTTGTGGTAGGCCTGATGCACGGCCCAGTGACGGCCAAGGTCATCCTGGGAAGCCCCGGTATAGCCTGCCGTGACCCAGGTGTCAGCCAGATCCCCAAACGTGAAGAAGGCTAATTGGGCGAAGCGCTGGAAGCCCCCAGCTTCATTGTGGTTGCCCTGGCCCACCAGCCCCGTTTCGCTCAGCACCAACAGGGGTGTAAGGTTTGCTGCAGTCAGCCTCTGCAACAGCATTCGGTAGCACTGAATGGCATCCTGGCTGGCCTGCTCGAGGTCCTTCCCAGGCAGGAGAGCCGCCTGGACCAACGGCACCTTAAAATGGGTCACACCTCTGGAATGCAGATACTGGAAGTACTCTGTAATTTCAAGAGGAAGGGGATGCTGACAGTTGAAGACACCCGAGTCCTCTCCACGGCTTCTTGGTGACAAGGTCTGACCATTGGCCCTCCACCAGCTCGAGTCCTTGGTGAAGCCATTGCTCAGCGGACCAGCGAGCAGCATAAAGTCCTCCCTCCCACCGCTCTGTCCCCACAGGGCTCCCTCACTGCTGTGGGCCTTGCTACACAGCGCCAGGAGAAGTATCAGTCCACAGTCCAGTTTCATCTTCACCGTATGGAGTCTGGGGCCAAAGCGCGCCCCCATTTAAGCCCTGCCAGGCTGCTACGCTCACTTTGGCCAAAGGGCACTGGCTAATAGCTCCTGCGTGCTGCCTCTGAGACTCTGAGCCTGTCACCTTACCCTCACTGCAAATAGAGATAAAACCCAACCCTGCTTCCCCGGTCATGGGCCACACACATGGTGTTTTCACACATGCCTGTAGTACATTGCGAGTACTTACAATCACAGTTCAGTCTACACTCTACAGTCCAGAACTCTATGTTCACCACTTTGTATAACAGACGACTTCAACTACTTTCAGAACATGTCCTGTTGCTAACACACTTAGAGGAGAGGCAATTGGTTTAATCTAAACAACCTTTCTTTGAATAGGAACATAAAACAGGAAAGCTTCTAGCTCAGCATAAGTTTTTTTCCCCAGGCCTAGTTAGTTCTTGTTTTTTCAGTCAGCCTCCGTTTTGACCCCTCATGATCCCTTTGTTTCTTGTATTGGTTTAGTTTATTGGAAAGAAAAAACTCCTTCTTGTTACCAAACTGCGCTGTGGATCATCCTTCCGTTATGCCATGACTTAACAACCATGATCCCAATTGTGGCTGTACTCTGAATGACACCCTTTATGAAATCCCAACTTAAGCACCATGCCTTGAAATCACTACTTTATCCTTGTCTTCCAGCATTTTGTTTCCATTATTAACAATAGAAAATAGAACCATACATAAAAATCGCTTTGCGGAACCTGAAAATATTAACCTATTTCAAAGATATTTTGCACGTTTAATAGCGAGGTCCAGTGACAACTTTTCCGCACTATTGGAAATTGCTATTGGAAATTTTGATTTTTTCACCCCACCCCAATATATACTGTAAACTAAGTCTCCATAAGTTAGGAGACACTTTATTGAAGGGAATGTTAATATCAACTGATCTCAAGGCATGGTCTGGGATGGCTAGAGTACTGCTAAGATTTAATATGATCTCTTTTTTCTCCATGTTCATCACACATTTTAGAATATATGTGTTTGGCTCATCTAGGGTGCTATCAAAGGTATAAGCTGTTTAATATGCTTTCCAGCCTAAGCGTCCGTGCTGGACTAAATCTGACCCCCAAGACCCCAAATTAACATTTTTCTGGGCCTGGGTTTCTGGATTTTGGGAATTAGCCTGGAGATACATTGTGTTCCGCTAGACGCTTTAGTACAGTATGTAATCTCCTTCACCACTTTTCTACATGGAGACATGTCACTTATGATACATGGTTAAAAGAAATCTTGTAATGTATCAAACTTGAAAAGTTGTGGTTCTCACTGAGAGGATCTCTTGAGTCTTTATATTTATATTATACATCCCATACTTTAATTTTTTCCCACTTATAACTTTTGTGTATGTTGTGCTATTTAGTCATTTATTAGATCTATTCTATTTATTTCCTTTCATGTGGCCTTGATCGGGGTGAGGGCTGGAAATATCTATGGCAGACACTGATATTTTCTTTCCTATCTTTACTTATGTTAAAGTACCATGTTGCCTGTTGAAAACTCAATAAAATATAGGTGAAACGTATGATCCTCCAAAAGTCACAGGCTGCTGATGTTATGGAGCATGAACAAAATTGTGAGAGTGGTGACAGTAAATTTAGCTTTGTGGTTTAGGAATTCTGTCAGGGTCCTTGAGATTCAGACCTGTCATTAACAGGAAACACTCAGCATCTAACAACCTCGTTGCCTTTTCTACATGGCAGGCATGTATGCAGTCATGTCTGGTTTCTTTGAAATGTAAATTTAAAAAGAGGTTTTTTGGGCAATATATCCATAATCTGGAAATAAGCTTGTATATGAGTGGACAGGTAGCTGCTCCTGTTACTATGGTAACGCTTGTTAGAAACTCTCACGCTATTTCCTGTCTGTCATCTTGATGTGTGTGTGGATGAGTAATTTTAGAAATCAAGCACACAAATGCATCCTTTGTCAGACCCGTGGGGTACACGTTCCTCAAATCTCATCATAATCCAATTAACCGCTTACCTGTTTGCGGCTAATCTTAGTGAACTTATGCACATAACTCTTAAATTTTCCTTGACGTCCTGGCATTCATACAGAAAAGCAGCCATTCCAGTCACTCGGCTGTCCTATTCTACCCCGGAGACTCAAGCCCTTGTGTTTATTTAGTGGTGTATGATTCCCTGGACTTACTCATAACCTTAGATGCCTCGCAGCCTCTTCTTGTGCATTATACTGACTGGAAACGGTGAACGGTCACTTTGTACAAAAGCTTTGTTTGAATGTGGTAGAACTAAACACAAGTAATGATTGCATACGCATCTCCCAAAAAGGTATCTTGGTGTCATGGAAATCTCCGGCATTATACATTGTGCAGCCTTCAAACAGTACTTTGTTTAACATTGGGGATTTTTGCTTTAAGTGTTTTGATTTTTTTTTTAACTTTGAATGGTGGAGTACATTTGGCAAGGGATTCAGGATACTTTCATTCGGCATGTGCGATCCCAGTTGCTTTTTCTCACACAGGACTGAGCGGCTCACGACCCCTCCAGTGACGTGCGAGGATCCAGGCTGGATGCCTCATTAATTAGCTCGCTGTCATCCGTCAGAGATAACGCGCTCGCTGTTGGTAGTCCGGCTAGTGTCGGGGTAGAGACGACAGCATGTGATAGATGTGTTTGCCCCCCCTGTTTGTAGGTGAGGTGGTCTCAGCGTTCCTGATCGTGTCTGACCCGGCTGCTGTCGGTCGTCATGATGTTTCACTCATCGCTCATGTCTCTCCAGAGATAGTTTACCCATCATTTAGTGTAGCGACAAGCCCTGACACACAGTATCAGTCTAATATTTAGTGTAATAACTCGCTGTTTATTAAGAAAGACAATGCATCCACCGAACTTGAACGTGCAGATGACTTGGGCAGAAGCAATTTTAGGAACTATGGGGGCCCTAGGCAAAAATAACCTTCATGGGGCCCTCCAACTCACCACATGGAAAAATTTATTAACATTATTTAGCTTGAAGTCCAAATTAATAATATCAATAAAGAGAATTTAATAAGGTAGTCCCTGGGTTAAAAACATCTGACTTACAGACAACTCGTACTGACAAATAGACTGCTACAAATGCTTCATAATAATGACTAATAACACTACTTTGTGATGCTTGTGAATACATTGCATGTCTTCAGTGATGTGTCAACTCGAGGTACAGTACAGTACCGTATGTAGTTACTTTTATCATTACTGTATTATTATTGTTATTATAATAGCATAGACATGTCACCCTGCATGAGCTGGCGAGACTGAGGCAAGCACCTGGTGGCCGGGCATAGCCCAAAAGGATAGCATAGATTTGCCCTCCTGTGGGCACCCCACCTGCAGGGGGAGCCATGGGGGTGGGGTGGAATGTAGATCGGGTGCCAGTCAAAGGCAGGGGCCTTGAGGGATCAATAGTCAGCTACAAAAACTGGCTTTTCGCACAGGGAACATAACTTCTCTGGTGGGAAAGGAGCCTGAGCTGGTGCAGAAGGCAGAGAGCTGCTGACTATATATAGTTGGGCTAACCTCAATGCACGGCTCAGACTCTGGAACCAAACTCCTGGACAGGAGCAGGAGTTGCCCATAAGGAGTGGTGACAGGTGTCACGTATCGGGAAGGACGGAAACAAAGGCAGACGTGGGGTAAAGCAAAGGGGGATTGATTTCAATGAAACACTACAAGTAGGGCAAAAGGAAAAGGATCATGAGGGGTTAAAATGGGGTAGGGTGAATCGGGGGAGAAGACAGGGCACAGGGCACAGGGCACAGGGCACAGGGCACAGGGCACAGGGCACAGGGCACAGGGCACAGGGCACAGGGCACAGGCAGGCAACAACATCAGACACGTAACAATACAATGAGCGGACTGGGGAGCTCAGGATGAGGAGGCACTATATACACCACAGATAAGGGAGCAGACGAGAGGCACCTGGGGATCATCCACACAAGAGCTGAAACGAGAGGCTGGGTTAAACGATGAACAGGTGTGGCCCGTTAGCGCCACACCACAGAGAACACGGGGGAAGAAGGCACGCGGGGCGTGACACCAGCCAGGGGTGGGTCTACTTATAGCCCCCTGGTTCAGTGCCAGTACGTTGGAGTTCACCCCAGTGAATGAGAGGGTCACCTCCCTTTGACTTTGAGTTGGGGGATGGGCTCTGACTGTTGTCTGTGCTTACTTGCCGAACACCAGTCCAGAGTATCTATCCTTCTTCATGACCTTGGAGGGCGTGTTGGAAGGTGCCCCTTCTGGGGTCTCCACTGTTCTGCTGGGGAACTTTAATGCTCATGTGGGTAGTGACAGTGAAACCTGGAAGGGTGTGATCGGGAGGAATGGCCTGCCTGATCTGAACTGTGCTAACCACAGTTTGTCCGTAATGAACACCTTGTCCAAACATAAGGGTGTTCATAAATGCACTTGGCACTAGAGAACCCCAAGCTGCAGTTTGATGATCGATTTTCTAACTGTATCATCAGATCTGCTGCCGCATGTTTTGGACACTTGGGTGAAGTGTTCCTTCACCTGTTGGTTGAACCTTGGATCCAGGAGGAACAGTGTGGACTCCATCCTAGCTGTGGAACACTGGACCAACTCTTCACTCTCACAGGGATACTGGAGGATTCACGGGAGTTTGCCACCAGTATGCTTGTGTTATACAGTATTAAAAAAACGCACACAGCCCAAACACACAGACACATGTGCCATAATTCAGCAGATATGATGTGCATACAAAGCCGTATCTGTACTAAAGGATAGAAAAATGAAGCTTTTCTTAATAAGTCAGATCTGAGATTACTACATTTTCGGTCTAATGCTTTATTTTTCGTATTTTTCCTAAATTCGTGTTCTCGCAGACGTCCATGACACTAGGTAACCAAAAGTCTTTACATAGGACGTATTTTGGGTATTTAAATGCACATTTTTAAAAAAGATTCAACGTCATCAGTTCAGTATACTATTACTACTGCAAATATCTCTTGTTAATAAAATGAACGCTTATTTTCAGTTGAATATGAACAAATTTAACTTTGGTGTTTATCGGTCATTCTGTGAAGATTTGGCAGAGCGCCGCATTTTTCCAAGCGGGACATAAAACAGTCATTAGTAACCGCATTATCTGATCATTTGTCATTTAGTTTCGTGCTAAATACAAACAGCGCTGCGCCGGTTCCTCGGTGCCGCTGAGGCGCAGACGCGGCGCCCCCGGCTGTCTCCCCGTCGTCTGCTGCGTCCGCTGCATGGACAGATGTTCGATGGCCGCGGTACCACCGGGACACACAAGAGATAGCGGACCTACAAAGAACAGGGCGGGTCGGAGGACCAGTCACGGGAGCTAGTCGCTGACCGGCACCAGAGCAGCAAGACGCGCGAGTTTCTAAGGTGAATCCTTTACACCACTTTACTGTATTATACGCATTGTCTGGTGCTTGTTTATTTGGCACTAGATTAACAAGATGTGTCCATCAATCTGTCCATCCAACTTCTATACCCGCGTGTCCTAAACAGTATATATAACGGAATAAGTGTTATAGATCTCCGCTTGTTGTAACTTTTTTCCGTGGTGCTCTGATCCACAGAGCGAAAATGTTTAATACTGTTTAATATCCATTTTACGACGTAATATAGGCAACGCTATAAAATTTGTTCCAGCGAGCATCTTAGTGTGATTACCAAATCTCATGATTTTACAGGTGTGACATGTGAGAGAGTAAATGCGCTCTAACAGCGAGATGTTTCGTGCTGTAAATGCCAAGTGCGCACTGTCGAACGCCTTTGCCTCTATGAAGTAGTGAAGCAGATGTAGCGGCTGTTTCCCCGTTATAACGCCAGACGCCGTCAAGCCCTTGGCCGCGGTATGATCCACTCGCTGAGAAGGCAGACTGAAGCTCTCGGGTCGCCGGTGCCTTTTAATAGCTAAGCACACAGTTAGGGCTGTCTGTGCACCAGTGTCCCACTGCCGAATTTATACACATATACAGTATAGGCTTAAATAAGTCAAGGTAGATGCTGGCCTGTTTTTCCCAGAAGTCTTCTGAGGTTAGTAATGTCATTGTAATATCTTACCACCTTCTCCCCTGAAGGCAGCTCTCCCTTATCTGACCCAACCCCCACCTGGCAGGTGGGTTTCTTCCTCGACGCCCCACCCCCCAGTCATGGGATCTGGCGCCTCGGTTCTGGATGAGGGCCACCTCATCTACAGCATGACAGTGCCCCTCTCCACCGCCATCATCCTGGCCAACCTGCTCATCCTGCTGGGAATCATATGTAACCGGCAGCTGCACAACACACCCAACTACTTCTTCCTGAGCTTGCTGGTGGCTGACCTGTGCACGGGTGTGGCCCTGCCCTTCATCCCCTGGATGGGTCTCAACCGTGACCTGGGCTTTGATGCCTGCCTGCTAGTGCACATCTTCCCCAATTTCCTTTTCCTGTCCTTCCTGTCCAATCTGGTGATGGTGCATTATGAGCGCTACGTCTGCATCGTCGGCCCGCTGCATTACAGCCGGTTCTGGGCACACCGTTGCTTCCCGCTAGCGCTGCTGGTCGTGTGGGTGCCGCCGCTGCTCTATGCCTCGCTGCCTGCCTTCGGCTGGAACAACCGACGTGGCAGTGGGGGTGGGGGCGGCGTGGGGAATGCCAGTGTGGCTTTCAACGACACACCAGCCCACTGGAACGTCTCAGTGGAGGAGGAGGCGGTGGACTCGGCCGAGGAGAGCTGCTCCTATCGCGTCATCTTCCCCACAGACTTCATTTACCTGGAGGTGTACGGCCTGCTTGTGCCAGCCATCATCTCCGTGGCAGCTATGACAGCACGTGTGCTGATCATCGCACGCCGGCAGCTGCGCAGTATCTGTAAGCTGCACCGCGCAGCCGGCCAAGCCGCTGCCTCTGAGGCACAGCAGCGGCTGAACTTACGCTATGCTCGCTGCGTCACCGCCGTCTCCCTCACCTTCTTGGTGTGCTGGGTACCCTATATTGTGTATCTGCATGTGTCCGTAGCCTTGCTGCGCCGGGACGGGGGTCCGACCGTGGGGCCCACTATCCACACTGTATTGTCCTGCACTGGCATTGGCAGCATGGCTATCATCCCCGTGGTTCTGGGCTTGGGGAACCGGCAGTACACCGACCCCGCACGTGAGCTCATCCGCAGGATGCGGGAGCGCTGGGCGGGGGGGTGCTGTAGCGAGGGCGTGCGGACAGGACGGGGCTGAGCCCCGCTGTCAGGGATTCGGACAGAAGCCTTATTGGATGAAAGCAACGGGAATGACGTATCCCAGATTCACGGGAGCTCCTGGAGGAGATCCTGTCATTCCTGGATATACGGTGGAGACCCTGTCATTCCCGGATTCACTGGAAATCCCAGAGGAGGTGTCATTCCCAGATTCACAGTGGAGACCCTGTGATTCCCAGATTCACTGGAGCTTCCAGAGGAGACCCTGTCATTCCATTACATCCAGGGTTTAGTTTTCACATAAAACTTAAACACATGTTCATTGTAAAAGAATCTCATATTTATGTTTTTGGGTATCTGATATAAAACACTGTTTTAGTTTTAATGGCATATTCCCTGTAACTGATTGAAAAGCTGTTTTCATATGTTACTCTGTTTCTTCCTGTTATTGTTTTTCCTCGTTTTTTCTGCATACTGTTTGTAAACAACTTGGCAGTGGACTGTGTTCCCAGCAGCTCCCCCCTGCTGGCTGCGACTGTCTGTGCAAATATGGAAGAATGATCATCTGTGGGATCCCCTAGGCCGGAGCTTAAACAGTCCCCATTAGTCAGACATGATTCCCATGTCACATGTGTTCCTAGGGGCGCTGATCCGTATCAGCATTGCAGTGTAAACAGGAATACAGATGAAGCCCTCTAGGGTCTTTTTGGAAATGTCACATTTAATAGTTCTCAGCTCAGATCTGGCATCTTTGGCATACTTTTACAAGCCTCCAATGAGAGATACCTTCAGAAATTATAAATTATTCCCAGGGATTTTCCATTTTTCTGCAGTCTCTGGTGTCTGTCTCCCACGGATTTAGCAGAAAATGAACGGCAATGAAGCCCTGTGTGCACTAGGTCCACTATTGGTGCACTATTGTAGTGAAAGCTCCGAATGTCACTGATATCCCCAGTATATATTTGTCAAACAGACACATTTCAGATCAGGCAGTTTTTGGCAGCACCTACCCAGAGATCAGAGGTGTGCCGGGGTCTGCAGATTTGTGGAGAACATTGCAGCATCTCTCACTGCCATAAGAACAGATGGATATCTTTATAGGTCTTCACTCATGATGTTGTGTGTGAGAAGCTGCCCCAGGAGATGTCAGCCCATTGCTTTTCTCTAAATAAATCTTATGAGGTTGATGAAATTACATGTGTCCATTTCCCCAGATGTTTAATTATATATAATAATTTTGAAGATTGGCTATAACTTGCTGAATTATGAAACATGTTTTGCTCGACCATGACTGACTCTGGAAAAAAATTTCATACAAACATTAATATATCATCTTAATTGGCTCGTCAAGATATGAAAAATTGTATAAAAATTGAATTTGAGATCAAGTCAGGATAAAGCTGTTGTGCTTTACTGAAAACACCGAGACCCCAAAGAGTCATCTGGGCATTTGGCCCCCCTGCTGAAAGGCTCTGCTCTTTATGCACAGAGTTGGACGCGTCTCCCTGAAGTAAAAGCATCTGATTCTTCACTACGACTGACCCAAACAAACACAGCAAAACCAAACCAGATCACTGGCTCAGCGTGGTCTTCTGGGCAATAATTCCCCTGATTTGTGCCACAGATACTGTAGGAGTTCTGTGAAAATGACTGACTTGGGCGGTTTGCATTTAGTTAATGGAGTCAGTGCTGCCTGATGTGAACAGCCTCAGTGTCACTCCTTAGGATGTGTGTGAAATACAAGGTATTCCTACAAAAATGTGTTGTGTACTTACATGTCACCCACAGATCCCTAACGGTTCAGCATTTAAATTCTCAGGCACCTTCAGCTCTTGTCTTACCTGACCAATGCTGCATCAGAGTTTGGCCATGTCAACCATGCTCAGCTATGACCAATCAAAGACAAGCCAGGGCCTTTTTACACAGGGGCACAAAAGCTTTAAAGGGATGGTCCCAGTTCACACTTGACTTAAAGTGAAATGTGAGAAAAACACAACCATGGGATACAGCTGTGTGTCCACACTCTCTGAGGTATCTTGTAGCAACCACATATCAGAATATAAGCTATGACATATAAACAGAAATAAACGTATGAAGGTAAGAGAATATATTTTTATTTTGAAAGAGTGGACCTATTCTGGAGTAACAATTAATTAAATCTTCACAACATAATCAGCAGGAAATAAAAAACTATGAAACGAATCCCACACCTCACACATCGTCCCCCAAAAGCTAAACACACCATTCAGAAACTACTATCGATGCAGAATTCTAAGTTAAATACTCCAGAACATTCCAGCCAATAGTGACCACATAACACCGAGCAAAAGGGCAAAATTACTGAGCTGAGGTGGAGAACATGGGAGACAGGTGAAGGGAGATGAAACATGAAGTTCAGGATGATGAGTGAGGACAGACACCAGCTAGAGACTGACACTGGCTAGGGACAGTAGGGCGAGTGGTGGCCCAGTCTTGCTAATAGCAGTTCATGGGGCGGCGCTGTCTGAAGAGAGAAAGAGAGGAAAAGGATCAGACAGGCACAGGGCATCTGCCAAATGGGGGCATGTTCCAAAAAACGTCCACACAAACACCACTACATAACATAACACAATAGGAAATGACCAGCGTGCTGCCTCACACCTCTGCGTTGGGGCTTTTGACTCCTGCCTGTGTGTCTGGAGTTTGGCTAAACAGTGTCTGTAAGCTGCCTGTAAGCCTAATTGCATGCTAGAGGAAACAGGAGTACATACAGGAAACCCGTATGACATGGACTGAACATGAAAGCCGCGCACACAGAGTGGAGGTGGAATTTGAGCCCCCACAATGCACTCTGTCATCAGTAATCATAATTGTTATCTCTGGCTTGTTACCTAATTCTCTGATTTGGCTTACCTGTACTCCTCTCCATCCAGAAGCTTCCTGTAGGTGGCGATCTCAATGTCCAGGGCCAGCTTGATATTCATCAGGTCCTGGTACTCGCGCACGTGCCGGACCAAGTCTCGCTTGGCTTGGCTCAGCGCGTCCTGCAGGTTGGCAATCTGCTGCAGCGCCTCCTCATGGGCCTGCTGCCCCCGGCGCTTTGCCCCCACGATGGCTGCATTCAGGTTGTCTCTCTGGGGAAGGAAAGGGGGTCAAGCAAGAAAAAGGAGAGGAAGGAGCACATGTGTGCAGGGACAGGAGACAGCAATGAACAGAGAAGACGAACGGAGAGACGTGTGTTGATGTCACGAGGGGGGTGGAGACAGAGTGCAGCCTCACTAGAGCAGACATGGGGTGAATGAGCACATCAACGCCTCACCCAGCAGCAACTCACATTCATAATTGGTCTCACATCCAAGTACAGGACAGACCCAAACTTGTTTAGCTTTAGGTGAATTATCTAATCTGTACTACATGTGGTGTAGCTGCTGAGACAGAAGCAGCTGAGACAAATGAAATGACATGATGAGACTTTATGGATCCCCATGGAGAAGTTCTCTTTTCGCCTATCACATCTTGCTCTCCATGACACATAGACTCATATGTAGGTTACTTAAAGACAAAGATGTGGCTCTTATCACTGATGGGTGAACCTCCCTCATAACACAATCTTATGTCACAGTAAGGGCCCAGTGGATTTCACCACCCTTACTAAGGCCCTGTTCGTTCCCATTGCTCTGGTTATCTGTTCATTCTGTGTTTGGGTCCCCTGCCCTCGAGTATTCTCATTACATCTGGAACATGTTTAACCCCTTTTTGATGACATTAGTGCAAAATGTGTACTGTATATTCATGTAGGATTCCCTAAGATCACGTGCAAAAAGCAGCTCCACAACTTTCTAGAAAGAACAGTCTAGAAATAAAATTACTATTATGTAAACTGAAACTAAAATACATAAAAACCTGAAAATATAGAAATATATTTCAAAAACAAAATAATAAAAAGCAATAGAACTACATTGAAAACTAACTAAAACTACACTGAATTTCAAAATAAAATTTAAAATAATTAAAAAATAAAACAAAGCTGAAAAATTGAAACAAAAAAGTTTATTTTTGTATGATTTATTTATGCTGTATCAGTAACCCTTTACTTGAACGGGGCACAAATACTTAGTAAAAACTCTACTACTGGAGTCCTAAGGGGGTTTTAAGCAAAAAGTTTTGAAGTGAAGAAATAGTAACTTTAATGACATTGTGATAATTACTGATACTGACCTATATGAAAAAAACTTGTTGTGATAAAACATTATGCATCTCCTATTATGTATCTCCTGAGGCCCTAAGAAATCAGTTTTATTTTTTTTTTCAAATTTCATTCTGTATTTTTCTAAATTCAGTTTTTTCTAATTTATTTTGATTGGTTGTGGATTTTAAGTTTTTCTAATCTGTAAAGCTGAAGAAATGACCCTTTAAGTATGGGAGGTCTTTTCTGCAAAAAAAAAAATTTAAAAGAAAATGATAAAAAGAAAATACAATCTCCACTTTGCCATTTACTTTTCAAAGTCTGAGCAAAAATCCTGCAAAAATGAAAATTAAAATGAAATAGCACCATTTGCATTTTAATTTTCAATTCATGTATGAGTCAGATGTGAATGATTAAAAAATAAAAACCCTTTTTGTCTTTTCATTTTCCAATTTGACTTCATTTCCTGCTTTGCCATTTCATTTTCAAGTTCACTACATGCAAATATATGTTAATTGGGGCGGGGCGGTGGGCGGAGTTTTTTATTAGCACCCAGGGTGGTGAGTCAAAAACAAAAACATTTTTAATGGTATTCAAGTCATTTGTTGACGGGTGAGTTGAAATAAAATGAAAGCATATAAAATTTAAGCAGATGAAGCTGGTTGAGAATTGGGGGAGTTTGGGCCCCGAGTTCCTGCAGGGGAAATGAGCCTTATGGTTACTAGGCAACATCCTTGCACTCATTTAGTCCTTCCTATTAAAAAATCTCTGACTATGGCTGTTGCAAGGGTATTTCAAACTATCTGGACAATCGCAAAATGTGAACAAATTTATAGGTTTAAAATGTCAACACAATATCAGCAAATTACACATTTATGAGTGTATTTTCATGCATGGATTCTGTAATTCCATCCACATTTTCCACATCAGAGAAATCATAGAGCCCTACATATTGGCCAGTCCTTACAGCCTCTATGTAGCCTTTGTGAGAAAAGAAAGTGGTGCCTCATGAGGGTGGGGGTCCTACCTCTCACCTCTGGGAAAGCAACAAAGAGGATACAGGTTTGTTTAACTCGGGGGGGCTCCTTACCTTCTTCTTCAAGCTGTCCAGATCTGAATTGAGCTTCTGGACAAGACGGACCATATCACTGATCTCCTTCTTCAGATTCTGCATGTCCTGCTCATTCATTTGTGCCTTGGTTGTCATGTCATTCAGCTGTAGGGAGAATCAGAGTATGAAAGCTCCTCCACATACTCTCAGAGAGAGAGAGAGAGAGAGATGATCTGTAGGAGGACAGGATGAGAGGTTCCTGAGACAAAAGGTGATCTGCAGTGATAGCACAAGAACTTACTAACCTTCTTCTTATACCACTGCTCAGCCTCGACCCGGCTGCGGGCTGTCATATCCTCATACTGAACCTTGATTTCTTGCACGATTGATTGCATATCAAAACTCCGGTTATTGTCTGCTTCCAGGACCACAGTGGCATTCTGGATTTTGGACTGGAGTTCCTTGATTTCCTGAGTTGGGTGAGAGAGATAAGGTCAAAGAAACCCAGGAAAGCAATCATGAGGACACCAGCTCCTCTTGGATGCCTGGAATTGATATGCACCTCTTGGAAACCTCTAGTCAGGAAGTCCAGCTCTTCTGTCAGCTCCATCACCTTCTGTTCCAAGGAAGTCTTCTTAAGGTAACCCTCATCCACGTCCTGAAAGGCACAAATTAAGGAGGTTATCTCTTTCTGAGATGTTTCAAAAACAGGAACATGTGACAGAACAACAGATAAGAGCTCTTCCGACCTTTTTGCAGACCACAAATTCATTCTCCAGCTCGGCCTTCTTCTGGATCTCATCTTCATACCTGTCAGACCCGAGAGTTCTGGGTTACAAACTGAAGTACACCATCATCACATGTGGAAGAAGGAGCAGGCAGCTCATTGTCACCATGCTGGCCTCTTTTCATGTTCCCTCCCCTGGTCTGTAGAGTTGACTTGAGTATTGTCATCATTTAGGCCTATGCATTATGTAATAGGAGGAATCTCCACAGTGCATCTGACAAAATCAGTCCCACCCCCTCACCCAGCCCCACCCACTCAGTCTCCAGGAAGCAGGTACACTCACTTGATCCGCTGCTGCCGCAACTCCTCCTGGCTTCTGCTCAATTCCCCCTGCAGCTTCCTCTGATTCTGAGCCAGGGAGTCTATCTGCTTGAGCAGCGAGAAACACAGCTCATCCACAATCTCGTCCACCTTACCCGTGTAGTTTTCCTGCTCCTGTAGCATCTTCAGCTTGGTCATCAGCTTCTTGTTCTCCTCCTCCAGCTGGCGCACCTGAAACCAACAAAAAAGTGATGCATATTTTAATAAACATCTCATTCTTATCCAAAGATGAAATTATTCAACAAAATATGTTTTGCACGTATATTTTATTCACGCTCACGTATGTGACCAAAATAACGAAGACAAACAATACTACAATTCACCATAAGAGGGAGCGTTTGCTCCGAGGAACCTAGACACTGTCTGGAGTAGACTGACAGTAAAACGATTGTGCGGCATTCAGAATTTTTTTTTAATCATTAGTTTTAATTCCCCGAAAGAGGTCTGCCAGTAGGGCTAGAAATATATATTTAATTTGATTAACTGGGGCCATTACTGAAATTTATCGATTATTATTATTTATTAATACTATTTTATTTAATGCGCTTAGGTCTCGTTTACCACATTTTTTTCACTCAGGATTTTCTTTCACACTTTCTCTCTAGGTAGTACCTAATTCATTTAGTACATAAATCTCTTGCTCATGGGAGTTTTTCTTAAACAAAAACGTTATGTTATGAGAGCAGAAAGCAAAATGATTGGTTCAGAGTGACAACCAATCAGATCTTGGTCAAATGTCAGACCAACCAAGTAAAACTCCCCCGAGCGAAGCTGCCTCTTGACTACAGGCGGTTTCACGCTGAATTTCGGGAACCTGGTCTCGGTTTACCAGTCACTGGGCTGTCTCGACTTCCGTAGCTCTTGGACAAAATTTGCGTGTCGCTTTCACACCACACAACAGAAACTGGGACCTTTATGCTAAATAAGCATGGGAGACGCAAAAAGTTCGCAGGTTAAACTTCACACATAATTTCATACAAAACTACGCCGCCACGCCAACTCAGTGGATGTTAAATTAGTCGCTTTGTTATTTATTTGTTATTGGGGGGGATCGATCGCTATCAAAACGGGACAAGATGCTGCCACATTTCAGAAGGCATTTTATAAGCAATATGCTTTAACACCTACCCCATCAGTGCTCACAAAGGGGGTGCATATGAAATAAAAGTGGGACCGAAGCTTTCGTGTAACAGGCTGCTACATAGTCCGGGTTTGACTGAGAGTGATCCAAAACGATAACTTGCTTATACATTTAACATGCGTTATTGGTAAGTGGTGGTCCCCTGACAGGGTGATCCATGTGTACATACGTTTAAGGTATAAGTGGAAAGTTTGTTTAAGTAGCCGAAAAGCAAACAGGTTTTACTGTTAATCAATGCTACTGGCAGCCGAACATTGCCGCTTTGGAAGAACACAATTCTAACAATAACATATATACAGGGACCTGCCCAGTCAGGCGTAATTCGTGTATTTGTTTGTGTTTTTCAAACAATTGACCAGGCCAGACACGGACTGGGACTAATATTCAATCCGGGAATTTTATGTCCCGTTCCAGCCAATTTTGTCTGTATTCGGGGGGAACTTTGATAAACAATGCCACAGTTCAAGTCTTGTTATCCCGATGAATTTAGGATATTATTGACATTACTGATACGAAGAAATGAAATGACATGAAATTGAATTAGATTAAATCAAATTAAATAACAAATAGCATATTAAACTGTTTATGCAGGCTGACTTTCTCAGTCCCCCCAGTGATTAGTAACAGCAAACGGATTAGTTGTGGAACCTCGATCCGCAATCGCGCACTGAGCTGAAACGATAAGACACGCACGTGTGTGTGAGAGAGAGAAAACTAGCTGGTTAATATCCTAAAGCGTCGTTGTGGAAAAAACATAAACTTAAACATAAAATTATTTTGTTTCCGACAGACTTAATTTTAAACCTGTCGAATAATTTTGTTTCTGACCGGTACGACAGCTAAACTCCGGGCGGGGACCAGGCATACGGTGAGCAGTTTGAGGATGAAGGATAATTTTATTTGTCACTGTGCAACTGGTTTACCGAAAGTCTCCATAATGACATAAATAACAGACATACACACGTACGTACGTATATATAACACAACAACAAACGCATGTATTACATAACTAGCCCGCTATAGCACTGTTGATGTAAGTAACCATATTACCGTACGATGTATTTAATTTACGAAGGTACTGCGCTGTAGTTTATTGAAAAGCTCAGAGTGCAGTCATAGTAATTAAGGGGTAACGTCCAGGGACATTAAGAGCTGTACCTTGTTAATGCGGGCCACGAATCTGTCATTGAGAGACACGATCTGCTGCTTCTCCTTGTTCTTCTGATCATGGTCCTCGTTGTCCGGGCCTCCGTTCAAGGTTGGGTTTGGCTGACTACTCTGGGCCATAATGATTCTGGAGCCTGGATTCTGGCTTGCAGCTTAAGATTTTGCTGGACAGGATGTAGCTGAAGGGAAAGTGGTACTCACCTGCGTCTTAAAAGCAGCTCGGCACTCTGCCCTCATGAATTATTCAAAGCAACCATGCGACAGCGGGGTGTCACACGCGTGAGCGCCGTAGACACACCTATCACAGGTGTATCGCTCGAGGCACTGTGATGATACCTTTAATATTCGCAATATATATTAAATAATGTTATTCTGCTAGCCCACATCTTTGCACATATTTGGATCTAGCTTAGTTGGATATATGTACTAACCACTGGAATGAAAGAAATGTAGCAAGCTATCATTTAATGCTTATACTTCCCATATTTATGTAATAATTAAATGAATGCGAAAAACTGCAACGTGTGGAGAAGACGATTGTCTGCCAGCTCTCCGCGCATCACGTCCCGCAGCTGCTGATGGGACCTTTCCATATTCGTTCACACACTATATTTTATGTAGTTACTCTTACCGAATTCATAAGCTTATCCTGCACACCCAAAGCTTCTGTATATCTTTGATTGTCTCACTTATTTATACGTCTACATGTTTACTTATTAATAGCACAGTTTTATTTCTTCTTACATTATTTTATTACGTCTTGGCGGCAAATAGGCTAATATGATTCTAAAATTAAATTATCGTGTGGAAGGAAGAGTATTACGAACCCCGAAATCAGAACAGAATAATTTTATTGCCGATGTACAAAATTACAAAGAATTTATGTTGGAGCTGGTGGTGGCATGAAGACCTGGCAGTTAAAACTCACAAGCAAGACAAAAAGTATACACAGAAAAGAAATATAATATTAGTAAAATATAGCAATAAAATACAAATCAACTGCACGTAGTAAATAAGCAAGCAAATAGACATATAAGTGATACTGGATGTACTGTACAAGCAGCTTTGAGGTGTGTGTAAGTGCCAGGGTGCTTCTCGTGGGTCTTTATTTGGGAGGGCGATGAAGAAGAAGCTGGTCGGCTATTGATTTGTCCTTGTACTCAGGGCTCTTATTGTCAGCTTTGTCGAGAAATTGGTTGGCATTAGTACTTATAGCCTGACGGGAGTATCCTAAGCCCAGCCCAAATCGGAACGGTATTCATGAAGCAACTATAAATGCAAATCCATGATCCTTCCTCCTCACATACCTGTTCAGGTCATACTGTCGACTTCTGAATCCAAGCCACTACATACGTGCACCATCATGTCTTTTCCAGCGAGGAACACGAATGCCCCCCGAAACTTCTCCACCGCCAGCGCCGCGGGAAACCCGCCGCAAAGGGGCATCGTCTCCAGGGCCAGCAGCCTGTACGGTGACGCGGGCGCCAGGCCCGTCGCGGCCAGCGCACCGGTGCCAACGAACGCGCGGCCGGAGATCCCCGGGGGCCCGAGACCTGATGACAAGGAAACCATGAAGGGTCTAAACAACCGTCTGGCTGAGTATCTGAACCGGGTCCGAGAGCTGGAGCAGTCCAACGGCAAACTGGAGGATCAGATACAGGAGCTGCTGGACCAGCGGGGAATCGGCAGCGCTCGCGACTGGAACGCCTTCGAGCCGCGGCTGGGCGACCTCCGCAAGCAGGTTCATTAAAGGGTTAATGAGAATGATGTGTGCTGTCAGTTGCTGATATTATATTGGGAACATGACTTGCTGCGTCATTTCCACAACTCACATAAATAGCATTTATTTTAAGAAATACAAATTATAATTTTGAGCATCTTAAAATATTGCTGGGCATATAGTGACTGACGGCCGAAACAACATTATTTGTAGACAGCGCGTAAGTGATAGAAAGCAGAAAGTTAATTGCTTATTGATGGGCACTGGTGGGATTCTTCTCGGGGTAACTGCGGTGTTTCGGTTGTAGGTCCGGGATCTGGCCATGGCGAATGCGCGACTCATGCTGCAGCTGGACAACTCGCAGCTGGCCACCGAGGACTTCAAAGTCAAGTCGGACTCTCCTTTCCGCCCACATGACCTACACATTATTTTTTGTGCAAATACGCGTATTTAGCTGTTTACGCTTCATAGGAATAACGGTATACTGACCACCCAATGTATTCGGAGTTACAAAAAACGTGCGTGATATCAGTATAAAATAAAGGCGAATGTAAATTCAAATTGACGAATTAAGCAAAGTCATTTGTAATATACAAATGAAATTTCGATTTTTTTTTTTAATTTAGTAGGATGTTCAGTGACAGTACACTGAAAATCCCGAGTACCTTCAAAATTCAGCGGAAATTGAAGCGCTAGAGCACGAATAAAGGATCCTTATGTTATTAATGTTTTAGCAAAACACATACATCATATAAATATAAAATATTGCTATTTCAGTGTATAATTTAAATTTCGAGAACTATTTTATTTAAATAAAGCTGAAGATCTTGCATGCAGCTTTAAGTATAGCGCACGGGAAGTTTCCGCTCCCCTCCTTACACACTTGCGCACCCCCTGCAGGTTCGATAGTGAAAATGCCCTGCGGCAGATAGTGGAGCACGACGTCAACAACCTGCGCAGGATTATTGATGACAACAACGTGACTAACATGCAGCTGGAGAGCCAAGTTGAAGGACTGAATGAGGATCTGGTTTACCTGAAGAAGAAACATAAAGAGGTAAGACACCTAAAAGACCTGACCATGGTATTTCTGAATTACAGGGCCTTTTACCACTGTCACTGCACCCTCCTGTGCCCCACTCCCAGGAAGTGGAGCAACTGTGCAAGAAGATCTCTGAGTCCAACATCAGCGTGGAGGTGGATAGCTCTGAGGTTCCCGACCTCAGCGAGATCATCGCCAAGGTCCGCAAGCAGTATGAGAAGACCGCTCAGAAGAACCTAGAGGACACCAACGCCTGGTACAAGAACAAGGCAAGCCGCTGTCCAACCTTCTTATCAGCACCTTCTGCATGGTTTTGCCTGCCTAGCTGATGTCGTGTTACCTGGCAGAGCCAATGGCATATTGCAATGAAGAGGGTACTTAGGGCCCCCGAAAGGGTGGCTCCAGCTCTGTTCCTTGGTCAGATTCACATTTTACCTACTAACTAAGCACCTTCCCTAAGGGTGCAGCAGTAGGGCTCCTGCTGTGGCAATGACATGATATAGCCCCCCCCCCCCAACCCCTTTCTCTTCCCAGTTTGACACTGTGAAAGCTGAAGAGGCCAACAACACGGATGCACTGCAGGAGGGCAGGAACGAGCTGAGTGAGCTACTGAAGCAGAAGCGGATGGTGGAGATTGAGCTGCAGACGACGGGCAATGCGGTACGGGCCTGGGACCTTGGCACCCCGATGTGGGGGCATCACGCTAGGAACCTTGGCACTGCCACATGGGGGCGTAGCGCTGTCGCACTGCACGTCAGCAAGAAACTTACTGCTGCAGACCTCCATCTGAGGTTTACAACGAGTCATTAACCAGCACACCATTTGTGCTCCCCATCTCATCACAGAACCGCTCTCTGGAGAACATGCTGAATGACATCGAAGCCAACATTGGGCAAGACCTTTCCGGCCTCAACCAGGTCATCATGCAGCTGGAGGAGGAGCTGAAAAAGGTTCGCACCCAGGCTGAGTGCCAGGCGCAGGACTACGAGGCCCTGCTCAATACAAAGACCAAGCTGGAGGCTGAGATCAGCCAATACGAGCAGCTCCTACAGGATGTTGACAGTGAGTTTGAGAGGTGGGCTCCCGTTTACACCCCCTTGCCTGTTGGGCTGAAATGACAGGCCATGTTGCTGGTCAGTCTGAAGCTGGTGTCTGTACCTAACGGTTCCCCCCAAGCACACCTTTTACTGTCTTTCTCTGTTCCTCTCCCCACAGCCTAGAGCATGCGCTGCAGCCAGGTAAGTCCCCCCAGCCCTCAGAGCCACTTACATCGCTCATGCCATGGGGGGGGGGGGGGGGGGGGGGGGGGGGGGCGGGGGGGGGGGGGGGGGGGGGGGGGGGGGGGGGGGGGGGGGGGGG
>JAODLD010000001.1:51786031-51807232 GCA_026781065.1 Mormyrops boulengeri
ATGCCATGGCCCCCCCGTGTTATTACCCCCCCCCACCCCAAGGTGCTGTCAACATGCTCTCTTCTAATATTTTCATGATTTTTCCTTGTGAAGGACAAAAGGTGCCTGGTGGAGAGGTGAAGGTGAATGCCCCACAACCACCCCCAAAAGAGGGGGCAGGTGGGCCCAGTGTGTGAGCTTGCGGCCTCCAGCCAGATCCAGAGTGTGCTCCTTTTTAAGTCTTTTCAAGCTTTTTTGATTTTTTTTGTCACACACACTAATATACGCTTTACGCCTGTGTGGTGAAATGCTTTTTCTACCTGCTTCCTGTATTCCTGGTGTAATTTGGGTGAAAAAGGTCAATGAACAGATTTGAGTCCACATGTCTCCTCCCCTCTCATCATGTAAACTTACACAGTTCTTCTGTCTGCTGTCTGCTGCCTCTGTCAGTTTGTGTTATCCAATAGCACCCTCTGTGGTGTCAGTTAATACAGCGGGTCAGGGATCTGTGCCTTTGTTCTGGGTTCAAGGTTGTAGGTTCAAACCAACTGCTCTAAGGGTGCCGCACGCTGGCACTGGCTGTCCTTGCAGTCTGACCCCAGACTTGCCGGCACCTCTATAAATCTGTGTCTATCTCTTAATAAAATGTGATGTATCCACATGTGCCTGAACTTGTATTTGTAGAAATGGCAAATAAATAAAGCATCTTAGTACCAAGGTCTCATAAAAAGACACTCTGTGTCCAAATGCAAGTTTCAAGTTTTATTTGTTACATACATTTTTTTTTGTCACACACACAGTATATGCTGTACGCATGTGTAGTGAAATGCTTTTCCACCTGCTTTCTGGATTGTGCTCAAAAGGAAATATGTACTGTAACATGAAGAAAAACAAAATAGTGTAAGAACATAATTTGCATGATTCAAATAACTATAAAAATAAAAAAACGCCCAAAATAGAGAGTAAGGATGTCAGTAGTTGTAAAAGGAAGTGCGATGTAAGTGTGGGATGTGTGACATAAGTAAACAGGCGTGTTATTCATGCTAAGCTAAGGGTCAATTTATCCAGAAGCACAAAAAACAGGATGCAAAGCAGGGTGACTGGCTCACATATTTAACAGGAAGCTGTTGAGTCAACGAGCCTGAATCAAACTGACTCAAAAGCTGTGTGTTGCCCTTTGTAAACAAGAGCTGGGGGAAGGGGGGGGGGGCACCCCCTCAACTCCTGCAGCACGAAGCACCACATAAAAACTCTATATAGGAGTTAAAATTGATATCAATGTAAAATTACTTGAGATAAAAAAATTAATTAGTTAATCGTTTTCAGTATTTTTCATATTCTCTCTGCACTGATGCTGATGACGATACAGAGAGAAGGACTAGTGTTAGCAAAACTGCTAAGCAGCTCCAATGGCTATACGTTCAGGTTACTGCCACTTTTTCACCCACGTGCTACTTGACTTGATCTGAAGTGGTACTTGGTCCAACAAAGTTTGATCATTCAGATATCTTGTATCTTTTACAAATGAAGCGATGGGCAGCACAGTAACTCACTGGGGGACACTGTTGTCTCAAGCGTCGGAGGTCTGATTCCATCCACGCTCACATTGAAGTTGGATGGATGGATGAACTATTATGAAATGAGAAGAAAACACACAGAGGTGTGGGCTTGTTGATTTGTATCCAAACACCAATCATCTGGTTAAGCAATTGCAATCCGAGAATGCTTGTGTCGAAAAGCAAGGAAGACAAACAGAGGGCTAACATGCTATACTTGAACGCACCTGTGCAAATAGAAATAGGCCAGAAGAGCAGAGCCGGATCTACCTTTTCGGGGTCCCTGGGCAAAGCTTTACTTGGGAGACCCCCCCTTCCAAGAAAATTGATGATCATTGCACTTCCTTCCATAACGCAGGTAATTCAGGGGCCCTAGGCGACTCCCCATTCTGCCAATAGCTAGAGCCGGCCTGCACATAAACCTTTTATTTTGATGCATATGTTTTTCAATTTAATTTCTGTTTTTCATGAGTCTGTCTGAGCCCCCATGTGCTGATTGGACCCTAGGCAGCTGCCGTGTCTCTCTATGCTGGGATCCTACCCTGAGGGGCAGATACAGCAGGGTGACACCAAACATTAGACACTTTGGGCTTCAGCACCTTTGGAAGACGCTATGGAAGCCGAGATGCCAAACTGCCAGAGAAAGATTTCTGCAAGACTAGGGGCCTCCTGGTCTTACATGAACACTCACAAGAATGCACTGCTTTCATATGCGAGCTAATAGGGTTGTTTCATAAATATAACACAGTTTAATAGAGCAGGTATATACACATTTAACATATTTAGATTTATCTGAAATCTCCAGTAAATCATCTGGAATGAGGGTGTGCTGTTGGACTTTTGAGTTAAAATTGTTGAGTTTATTTAGCAGACTTTGCTGTTTGATGCAAGGTACCAGTGAGGCAAATAACACATTGCAAACATTCATGCTATCAAGGAGTCAATTAGGCATAAGTGCGGCTAAGGTGAACTTCAAGTGAATGACCAGGTTCGTGCCAAGTGTAGGTATGTGCCTAATAGCTCCCTGTTGGACGGGATTAGCTAGTTTTTTTGCCAGTTCTATGTGGCACGCAATAAGTCAAAAAAGACCTCCCCTGCTCCACAGCAGAAGGTAGAAGCATTCAATGTAGAGCAGCGGTCCCTGAAGGCTGGTTCATACTTCTCTGCATGCGGACATGCGTATACGCAGACGACGTCCTTGACGTTAATGCACTTTATCTGGGGCCGACCCTGCAGCACCAAGATTTTATGTTCATGTAGGTACCTACCACATTTTTTTTCACTGAGATCGTGATATTCTTGAGCAATATGTGTATGTAATAATAATAATAATGATAATGATAATGATAATAATAATAATAATGATAATGATAATAACAACAGCAAGGATTATTCACCACAGATAAGACGTCCAAAATACTGGCCCTTGAAATGTTGATCAATCATTATTAAATCTGGCCCGTTTTCAATCATTTCATTTTCCACTGAAAAAAAATATCATTCCACTAATCTGCACTGGCAAGCTTGACAAGTTTCACCACTTTTTCTAAATAAAAAAGAATTATATGACTCACATTTCCTTATTGTGCTGCACTGTAACTTGCATTGCTATATTCAAACCTGCACTGGATGAATTTAAAAGGATAGGTTGGTAAAATCAATAGATTTGAATGCATAGTACTGTTTACTTAAGTACTATAACCAGACATTTTTTACTTGAGTAGTATTTTACTAGAGCATTTATTTCAGTAGGATTTTGGTATGATATCTGTACTTTTACTTATGAAAATTTATGCACTCAAGTATGAAAATTTAATACTTTTTCTACCACTGTCCCTCCCATGCACTCTGCGCATGTTCCAGTGGGCGAATTTTATGCAGACTTGATCACAAAAGTACGAACAGTTCCTTGTCCGTCACACATGCTGATCATACAGTCTACATGCAAAGAAATACGAACCAGTTTTAACACAGATTATGTGAGGGCTAGGAGATCTTCTACCAAGTGGGCAATCTAGATATTATTTAAGGTGAAATATAAATGAGAGAGAGTAACATCAGAGCTGGTTTATAGGCCATATATGAGTGATTTGATTAGAGGGCACATAAAATGAGTGAAAAAATAACTCTGGTTGCATTTTGTGACAGTTTCCTGCATTGTGCCCCTAGGCTCTGAACCCCCTATGACCATGAATAGGACAAGTGATATCAGAAAATAGATGGGTGAATTAACAAAATGTGTTTTCTGCTGCTCCTGCTGGGGGGGTGCTCAGCAGATTCTCCCCAAGGGTAGCAGGTAGCAGAATACAGATGTTTCATAGCTTTCTTCTCTGTGAAGATCAAAATGTTCTATCCATGAACCACAATCAACACAGAATTATTTGAGAACTCTGGTGTGGAGTGAACTCTACCGGCTTCACAGCGACTGTGCTCATGAACAGACAAATGTCCTGACAGACATCTCGGACACTTCGCTCAGACAAGCATTTAATCCTGAGTGTTTCAAAACTGCCATAATCATTCCAATGCCTAAGAAAACATCTGCTTCAGTAGTACATGACTATCGTACTGTAGATCTCCCTTCTGTCATAATGGTGTGTTTTGGACTGTGGGATCCATGGTTGCAGACCACCTCAAATGGCCTTCTAGAGAAGGCCCGACACCCACACTGACACACCTGCACAAGATTTAAGCTCTTATGTATGGATTTGCATATGAAAGGATGCTCTTATGTATGGATTTGCATATGAATGACCCTGTATATAGCAGTGGCTCTGGCCCACACCCAGCATCCTTTCTGCTCTTATGCTGTTTGTCGCTTTTGATGCCAACAACCTGCTGCTTAATGACGACAAAGTGATGGAAATGACTGAGAACTTCAGAAGGACTCGGGAGGAGAATAACCCTGTATATACCAGTGGCTCTGCTGTGAGCAGGACACAAAACACTACATTTTTGGGTATACATCTCACTGAGGGTCTCTCCTGAGACCAGCATGTATCCTCCCTGACTGAGAAGGCCCGGCAGCAAACTCGCTTCCTTCGGGGCTTGAGACAGGCGAGACACCCACCACCAGTGGCACCATTAAGAGGGTCCTTACAAACTGCACCCTGGCCTGGTTTGGACCCTGCGGCGCCTCAGAACACCAATCATTCCAGCAAGCTATCAAAACAGCAAAACAGCTGGACATCTACCATGGCCACTGTATCCAGAGAGCCACTGGCATGGTCAAAAATCCATCACAACCTCTTCACGGCCTCCTTGCCCCACTGCCTTCTGGTCAGAGCTTTCGCAGCCTAAGCAAAGACAGTGAAGAACCAGCTTAATTTCCCTAGGCTGTTCAAATGCTGATTCCTCCCAGTCTGAGATCGGCTCTAAAATCTGCTTGCTCTGTTTTTCTCCCATCCAATCAATTCCGTGTCCATTTGCACAATTTTCCCTTTTAAAATGGTGTTTAACTGTGTAATTTAATCTAATGTCTCCATGTTCCTGCCTAGATTTTACTGTCATATGTCTTAATTGGTCATATTTTATGTGTTATATATTTGCATTCTATTTATTGCTGATTTGCACTAGGGCTACTGAGGAGCACTGTGTCGTCTCAGTGTATGTAGTGTGTCATGAGCGAGTTGTCCTTGACAAAAAGAGCATGACACACCTCCAATCTGCTGGCCCCCACCCAAGAAATTCTGGGTACTGTTGTAACACCGCGAGCATCTCACCACAATGAAACCCAATCACTGCAGAAAGAAGATCCATCCAGGGCCAGAAGTTCAATCTGACCTGCCCACTACATATCACCCTTTGGATGAAGATTGAGACCATAATGCAGGCAGTAAGTCTACTGTGGGTGGGCTACCTCTCAAACTCCACATCCTATGATGTCTTCTGCAAACAGGGAGCCAGTTTGGAAACGATAGCAGAGCAGAAATCACAGCATGGGTGGGCTGGCAGAAAATCAGGTGGGCAGTTCCACGACAATTCATTGGCGACTGTCAGGGTCGGTGGCGTCTCACCATGCCACTTGGCCGGCAGCCGTAGCTGGTCATCCTGATTTTCCACTCCCTGTCTTATAGCCGTTCACTCCTAGTGCGGTCTCCCTGCTCCCCAGACTGCTGCATAATTCAGTGGGTTGAGCATGTGGCTCAGAGGCTGTTATCCCTCCGGTCATGAGTTTGAGGCCGGTCAGTGGCCAGCCTCATCTGTTTATTTGTAATTATTAGTTTTCAGTTTCCCCAGTGTTTATTTTCTATTTTGTTTCTTGGTCATATGTTTGCCCTGCTTGTGTCCTGTTCACTTCTGGTGCTGTTTGTATTTCGCTTCCATGTTAATGCGTGCAGTAATTCCCTGTGTGTGGTTATTCTTTGCTTAGTTTCAGTGTGAGTAGAATCCCTTGGTTCTTTGGTAATTGATCCACCTGTTGCTCATTGTCCTGCTCCTTTAGTGATTGGTTAACTTGTAATTATGATTTACCTGTCCTTTGTTTACCCTGTTTTTTTGTGTATTTAAGTGCCTGCCCTCATTCCATTCATTATTCAGTCATTGTGTTTAGTTACTACGTATTTGTTGCTCTGTTATGTTGCTCAGTCCTGCTTCATGTGTTGCACATGCTGTGTTCCATAATGCAGAATTTTTGAGTTCCTAGTTGGAAATTTCAACTGGAATGCCCCTGAACTTAGAATTCTGACTCAGAATTCTGAATTCTGGAGGAATCTACAGAAACCTGATCTCAGAATTCAAGATGGCTGCACCCTTTACCAACAGAAGTTAAAGCTATAGTTTTATACGGTTTATTAGCACTTACGTTTTATTTGTAGCTCATTAAGTCAGTATTGTCCAAGCACTATATGTGGACGTGTTGCCGTGGTGTTTCTATGTGCAAAATACTATGTAATGTGTTGTTATCAACTGATATTGCCACCAATGGCTCACAATTAACCGGGCTAGAGCTGGGGCTTGTTTCAGAAAGCAGGATTTCTTGCTTAGCCGGTAGTCTGGGCTAAATGTAAGTGAACAAAGATAAAGGCCATTTAAACTTGGGAAATTAAATGTAAGTTATCCGGCTAAGCAAGAAATCTTGCATTTTGAAACAGGTCCCTGGTATTCTTAAATGGCGTTCCAATGTGCTGTACTGGAACGCAATTAACTCGGGTGTAACATTATTCCCAGTTCCGAGTTCTGACCTCCAGGCTAAATGAAATGCAGCATCAATTCCTCAGAATTTGCTTTGTGGTTTCTTTTATTAAGTTTTTATTTCTCCCATTTTGTTCTGACCCCTTGCGGTCTCTCTCTCTTGTGCCTTCCCTACTGTTGTTAGTTCCCCTAATAAACCGCTTTTGTCTGGGATCATCACTGGATTGTTACAATTTTTCCACCTGTGCCATGCCCCATCGTGACAACGACAAAACAAGACTAGAGAAAGATTACATTTTTTATTAGTTTTCAAATGACCCATAGCATTACTAAGACCAAATGAACGAAGAGAAATAAAGAGAAATAGAAATGTATTTGTCTCTCAACAGCACGATCCACTCACATCACACCAATCCTGTCTCAGCTACACTTGTTACCAGTTCGGTCTTGTATCAAATTCAAAATATTGCTTTTCACTTATAATGCTCTGCATAAAGAACTCTTGACCCCCTACTCACCCTCTCGCCCTCTCAGATCCTCTAATAATATCACCTTGCTGTTCCACACACTAGCCTTTCCACTATGGGTGGCAGGTCCTTCAGTGCCATGGCCCCCAAACTATGGAACTTTCTCCCACAATCACTCCGTGACTGTTCTTCTGTCTCTTCCTTCAAATCTGAATTAAAGACATTTCTTTTCCTTGAACATTTCTCTTCTGTCTCTTCCTCCTGTACTGATTACTGTCAAAGAGACATTGAGATTGTGAATGGTACTATATAAATGGAACATATTTTTATTATTATTACTTCTCCGATTGATCTAACAATGCACACACATACCTGTGATACACAATCATTTTATTGTACTGTATCACTTGCTGTGAAGACTGAATAGGTGGGTCCCAGGACCACCCACGCTGCTGAGGTAGGTTTTGGGTATAGAGAAACCGTCACTGTGTCATGGCATTATGGGAAAACAAGCTGCCTCATGGAGGGTGTTTTCCTACCAGCAGTTTGGTTTTTCAGTGCTATTCAATTTATTTTTATGGAGCGCTTTTCACAACACAGTTGCCCCAAGGAACTTGACAGTCCATGGTTGGCAGAGTGATTTCATTGTTGCGGCCTTTCACAATTGTAAGTCACTTCAGATAAAAGCGTCTGGTAAATGAATAAATGTAATGTAAATATAATGGGTCAATGTGTGTCAAGGCATTATTAGTCCATGTCTATTAAATGGTCCATGATACACAGAACACAGAACACAGAACGAATGCCTCCCTAGCAAAGAGGAAAAAAACACTGCCGGTGCATTGTTGACTGGTTGCCCAATCCTTCCCGGCTATGCTAACATTATAGAAAGCAGAGAAAATGGGCCTGCTTTAATGAAAGCAAGGTGTCATTGCCAGAGCCCAGTTCTCCAAACAGGTCCATGACAGACCCCAATGTCACAGATCGTAGGCTGGACCCCAAATGTCATATTGTAGGCCACATTTGTGATGTCACAGTTTGTAGGCTGCATCTGCGATGTCACATATTGTAGGCTGCATCTGTGATGTCAGAGATGGTAGACCGGACCTATGATGTCAAAGACAGTAGACGGGACCGGCGATTGCGCAGGTCATAGGCTGAATCTATGATGCCACCATGGTTTGCTTACCGTTCCCGGTTGGTAAATGATGTAGCGGATACTACTGCACACATAAAAAGAGCAATATAATAAGCAAAATGAGGCCCTAGCAGTAACCTGTGAAAGAGGTTATATGGTGCATAAAACCAGGCTGGAAGGTAGGAGACCACCACTTTGGGCGGAGGGATCCGTAGAGCACAACATGCTCCTCCAGTCGCCCTGTGCAGCTGCTTTGTTTCTTTAGTCCTTTCAGTTTCTGGGGGTCAAAAAAAACAGCCACCCGATTATCAAGAGGAAGTGCGAAGCACTTAATTAGGTACCTAGAAATGAAGCAAGGTGACACATGGCTTGGGGCGCGGATGAGGACGCCTGTGCTGGGCGGAGGTCCAGTGCTTGGATGCACAACAAAACAAAACGAAAGGCAGCTGAGACAAGGAGCCTGATTAACAGGGGCATCCTCATACCCAGCAGTATTGTTTTTCCCCAGAAAGTGCATGGAACACCTGTGATACTGGGTCAGTTACCTGGAAGCCTGCCTACTGCTGTAGGCGGACTGCTTTCAACAGCTATTCAGTGGCAGGCCTGCTTCTGTGGAATGAGGAACATAGGAAAAACATGCCTGCTGAGTGTGCTCTGGGTGGGGCTGCACACACGTGCAGAACACCTACATAATGGCAGGTGGGCACAGCCACGCTGGCTGCCTGTTATTGGGAAACAGCAAGGGTGTAGATATCCTGTTTACGGGCCTCAACCTGGGCTTCTCGGCAGCTTGGGCACCCCCCCATGCACCAGCCACCAGGAGAACATGGCTGCCTGCCCACTGAGCCTTTTGTTTGATGCAGTGAATAATTAACATACTTGCATTTCACCCGTTTGTTGAGGAAATTGTTTCAATTGTGTCAATGTTGTTGTGAAACTATCCTGATTATTGTTTATAATTAAAAACTTAAAAACATTATACACATTAAAAAACTATAAAACCTCTCCTTAGATCCTACTCCTTAAATCCTACTCCTTAAATCTCAGACACACAGACGCCTTTCCAGCAGCACTGATGGTAAATATGCCTTTGCTGTTCTTTACGTACATTTCCTGATCACTCAACTTACTTGGATTCATGATTCCTCAGGGGTGTTGGGTGGGGGTGGGGCATGGATATCATGGCAGATTTAGGGGGCCTGGCACTTAAGAAGGGCTTTTAAATATGTAAAATGGGGCGGCTGACATTTCGTCAGGGAGCCCAGTATTTCTAGGCTCTGAGTAGATGAAACACGGGTCCTCTGGAGGGGCCGTGCTCTCGAACAGGGGCCTTTGCAGGATGGGCTGTGTTGGACACTTAGGATAAGGGATCAGAGTCAATGCAGGTGAACATGCAGCTGGATGCAGAGTGAGTGGCACATTATCTCTGCGGCTGCGCAGGACTGGCAATGTGGTGTTGTGCCCAGGAACGCATTTTTACTTTCATGAATTATGAGTAAATTTCCGCATGAAAATGATTAGTGTGATATGTATCAGCCAAAAGAAGAAAGTCTCTTCATTTCACTTGTCTGTGATGACTCTCTGCTCCGGTAACCTCCCTGATCTGTAAGATATGACTGATGCCCGAGGCGCATGAAAACCACTGAGAGCTTGTGGGGCATCCTGTAGGCCTTCCATTTCATGGCAAATAATCACCCCAACATGAAACCAGAAAAGCTGAGAAACTGATTAACTGACTCTGGGACTTTTATGCAGATATAAGAGTTTTGGTGGGGTCCCAAAAATGTCTGATGAATAAAATAAAGAATTGTATTCCTTTGTCATTTAGAGTTAAGTTTTACATTCTACATTTATTTAGCAGCCACTTTTGTCCAAAGCTATGCACATTTTTGAGAGAAAGTAGCGTCAGACAGTCACTGGAGCAATTATACATGTTATTTTACCTGCATCTTTAAATGACCTTATAGCGTGTGCAGTCTTTTCATAATCTTTCCTCCTCAAAAACAGAGACCGTGAGTACAGAGTATGGAAAAGCAAGATGCCCAGCCCGAATGCAGACAGAGCCCGTGGCAGGACATACTGTGGCAGTCTACTCCCTCCGCCACATCTAGTTATTCAAGAACGATCCCATTAAGGTTCTCACTGCTGTGAGGTTGAACTTATCTCACAAATGGCCCTACCTGCTGTGATATTTGAATAGTGTGACCACTGCGGTGGATCATCTGACCTCAGCTGTTCAAACCCCAGAATGGAAGATCTAGTTTGGCTGCAGTTGGAACAGAACATATATTTAAGACACGGGGGACATGCGTCCCTCTTTACGGACCACCGAACAAACAAGCCCAAGAGTTTTTATCAACAAATCATTCTAAGACTTTCTCCACAGTTCAACCGGTTGACTAGAATGTGTTTTTTTACCGTAAATAAAATTTAGCTGGCACTGAGGTGACATCGGCATCCTTTACTTTCACTTTTATTTTCAGAGTAAAACACATCGCCGCTGATCACCTGCCACTCACAGTGGGCTGATTTGGAAACATGTCACATGACTGCAGAGGAAACGAGAGAGGAGGTTGTGAAACATTTTTATTTTCACCCCGTGGTTTATGTAGTTTTGCCCTTATTTAGTTATGTAATAATATACTAGTATGTCATCATTACAGTTCTTTCCCCTGCACCATCCTATTCAATTAGTGGATGTGAAGAGGGTAGGGGCAGGTATGGGTGCAGAAGTGGGTGTGTAGGGGTGGGAGGGCGGCTGTGGGGCATTGAATAGATCTGGGTGTGCTCAGTAATTAATGATGTGGACTAATGCTTTATGATGTGTGTTTACTGTTCTGGTCTATTAATATATCGGCACCAAATTCCAATAGAGATGACTGGCCAGTAATTGCAGCTAACTGCAATAGCAGAGATTTCCAGGCATCTGCACAGAAACCGATGAAGAAAGCCAGAAGGTCACATGGTTCCTGAAATGTGACCCACTGGTGTTTACATCCATCACGGGTCACTCTCATGTGACTGTTTTGCTCTGATGCCTGAACATGTCCTCACACTGGTCATTCAATCGGCGTCTTTATTGTAATCTCTTTATAAAGTGGCCATCAGTGGAGTTTTCTGAAACGACCCTGTTTTGGCCCAGTTCTGATCCCAGCAGGACCGATGTTGCTGTACTCATGAGCTGGTGGGTAGCAGTACATACTGTAGACGTGTAACACGGTGAGGTTGCTGTTCACATGTCAGTGATGTAATGGTACTTTTAGCCCTCAGATGGGGAAATCCCACCCCCCACACTGCTAATGATTCATGTGAAATCCCTTTACAAACATAAAGTAAGCAGGGTCACATCCAGCAAACAGACAGAGAAGCCACACGTTGGCACATCACATTGGGACAAGACCTATATCAGGCTGACGGAACACACGGCACCTTGCTCCTGGCATCACCACTGCATAAGGCTCTCATGGGCATCTTCATGGTTCAGCACATCAAGTATGACTGAAGGTGAGGCCTGTTTCATACGGACCAGCTACACCCTGAGGAGCAGACTACCAAGGCTACCGGGTAGATTGCTCTCGAAACTGATAGTTCAACATTTACCTTTTTATAATTCAAACACCAATTAATTTCTCAGTATAGATTTTTTTTGTTATAAGAAATATTTATACTTTGTTTATTTGCTAACAATACCCATAGTCCAATAGAAATAATCCACTGATAATGAAATTGGTTTAGCCAGTCCTCATTTTGCTATGATAGGGTCATGATGGAACTGTGTGATTGTCCTGTGTCGTCCACAATGATGCTGCAATATAACCCTGTCAGTTCTGAAGTTCAGAAATAAACTATTATTACTTCCTTCCTAAAAGTTATATAATGAACACCATCATTATTCTTATTGCATGGCTACAAAACAAGCAGTGGCGTGAATCTGATCTTTATCTTAGTGTTTAAAGCTTTAATGGCAGGAACACACTTATACCTGGGCATTCAATGGAAGCTCAGCCCAGCTACACTTGTGCTTAGTCGACTCCTTGACAGCCGCATGTTTGTACTGTGATATTTGCTTTACTTACGTTGCTTCGGACAAAAGGGTCTAAATACATTCAATCGTTAAACTCAACAGGGTCCAACGGCACGCTGGTTCTTGATGATTCACTGGAGACTTTGAAGGATTACTCCGATTACTATGATTACCTCAATATTTCGGGGAACAGTAGCAGCGGTGGCTTCCTGCCGGACCCGAGCACCTTTGCGTGTGAGCCATTCACTGTCTCACTGGTCGTCAGCATCCTGGTGTGTACCTTCTACCTGCTGGTCTTCTTCCTGGCCGTCCCAGGGAACCTGGTGGCGGCCGTGGCCATCGGTTCCAGTCACAGGGCCCTGTCCCCCTCCGAGCTGTATCTGCGGCACCTGGCCATAGCCGATGGGCTGTTGGCGCTCACGCTGCCCCTGTGGGCAGTGGCGACGCTGTGCGGATGGATATTTGGCGACAGCCTCTGCAAGCTGGCCAGCCTGGTGCTGGAGGGCAGCTTCTACAGCAGCATGCTGTTACTGGCCTGCATCAGTGTGGAGCGTTACCGGCTCGTGGTGCGAGCTGCACAGAGCCGCAATGAGGCATGCAGGCGGAGTGGCAGCTGGCTGGCATGTGCTGCGGTCTGGGCTCTAGGGGCCGCCCTCTCATTGTCGGCACTCCTCAAGGGGCAGGTGCAGCCCATAGGTTCAGCGTGGCCAGTCTGCGAGGAGAACTACTCACCGGAGGCAGCGGCAGCCTGGCGTCTGGCCACGCGGCTGCTACGCCACACGCTGGGTTTCCTGCTGCCTCTGGCTGTCATGCTGACGTGCTGCTGGTCCACTGCCGAGCGGCTGCGACGCACACGGGGCAGGAGGGGGCAACGTGCCCGCCGACTCATCTCTGCCGTGATCCCCGCCTTCTTGCTGTGCTGGGCCCCCCACCACCTGGCGGTGATGGCCGACACGCTGCAGAGGGCCGGCCTGGTGCCAGGCGGCTGTGAGGCCCGACACGCCATAGGTGCCGCCATCTTCAGCACGCAGGTGCTGGGCGTGCTGCACAGTGCTATCAACCCTGTGCTCTACGCCTTCATCAGCCACGACTTTCGCCGCCGGATGTCCCAGAGACTGTGTGGCCATAGGGCAGCAGACCGCGAGGTGCCCCCCAGAGGAAGCCGGTCACTATCTCAGAATTCGGATGGAGTCTCCACAGCCCTGTGATGACCGATGGCCGCGCCTCATTCCCCATGAAGATCGACGACCGCGCCTTATTCATCATGAAGACCGATGACCACGCCTCACGCCCTGTGACGACCATACCTAGTTCCCTGTAACGACCGCGCCCAATTCCCTGTGAAAGCCACACCTCACGCCCTGTGATGCCCACACCTCATTCTTTGAGAAGGCTGTGGCTCACACTGAATATCTTGACCCCAGAGGTTTGGGGACGCCCTGTTGGAAACAAACAGTCACTACAATAAATACTAAACACATTCCTACGTTTTTGAATCTACTCTCTAATTTACATCAATGCTATATGCAACCAGGAAGCGAATGTATACCAGCCGTCACACGAAAAGAAAGGAATTCTCTAACAGAACATTTTCCTGAACCGACCAGTTTCTTCACCGCAAACAATGAAATGGCCCATGAAGATGCCCCGCCACTGTTGGCATCCAGGGATATTGTTAGCCCGTCACATGGACCACATGTCCCATGGATATAGACATCTAGATCATCATGTTTGAGTTGGACTTCTGCCTTCTGAGTTGGATTTCTGACTCACCCTGGAATTTAAGACAGTTTTCTGTTGTCAGTACATTCTCTGGATTGTCTAAGTTCTTAAAATCCCTGCAGAAAAATGTTTAATAATATGCATGCTTGATATTTAAAGAAGAACAACATGCACAATACAAATGACTTCTAGGTAAATCTGCTTTCCACTGCCCTGCGAATACCTCTTAGATAAACGCTGTAGCATTAGCTTTAGGCTAATAGTTACACAGCCATTTTGCTGTATATAGGTTGCTGCTTTACCAACAGTATGTGATATAAACTAGAATTCGGGGCAGTTATATGAATGTTTGCAGTATTATAGCACTATGACTGGATAACTTGGAATAATCTTCATGGTGTACAGTAGGGGGTGCTCTTCTTCATAGCCAAAGGAATACAAAAGCATCTGGATGTGTCACCAAGTAAGTATGGTTATTTAATATCCAGAAACACTTTAGCCACATTACGTTGTGTTGGTGGCAAATTCCAAAGGCTTGCCTGTCTTTTCCCCTCTGTAACACATTTTGAAGAGCGCCTCTTTTACTAACATTGAATGGGGATAAAAATGGCTAACAGGAAGAGAGGAAGTGTGTGTGTGTGTGTGTGTGTGTGTGAGAGAGAGAGATAGAAACAAAATATTTGAATATATTTGGAAAACAAATTATTTGAAGAGCTGTCTCAGAATCAAGATCATGACCTAAATATAAAAAGAACCATTACTGTAATTTTGATGCCTTGTCTTGCTCCTGAACTGAAGGCTGCTCACACAGTTGTGATGTGATGCCTGTGTACTGCTGGTCAAGGACCAAGTCCTGTCCAATAATACCCAGCTTGTAATTTATGCAAATGTCTGGCTTTGTCTTAACAGAGAATTAAAATACTTACAAGTACTAATCAGTGAGTCATTTTACTGGGCTGTACTGTGCTGTAGTCTGTCTTCACAATCCCCCCAAATCCCCCCCCCCACACGTCTACACCCACAGCCCACCCAGACCACCCCGCAACCTAGAGTGCACGATTCACGTTCCAGAAATACAGAGAACCAAGTCACTGCAGCTCAGAGCCAAAACCGCATGTGGGGCGCAGTACTCAGCAAGTACTGTAGCTGTTTGTGTATGCAAAGTCGCTACACTCAGGAAGTGGCCACAGGCGTCAGTGTGTAGCCGGAATTTTCAGAAGAGCCATTTCCTTCCGCTGCTTCTGTCCCAAGCAAAGGTCAGATGTGAGCTTTATCTGTAGTATTACCGTAATTACACAGCTGGTATTTACCGGACAAAAATGACCTTTAAGCCTCAAAATGAAAGTAACTGTTAAGTGATAGGACTCGTGTTATGAACACTGTCTAGCGCTGCATGCACCACAAGCACATAGCACTGAAGACACACAAGATAAATTGGTACAGCGGGTACACTGTAAACCAAACCACTATTATGATGCTGCACAGCCAGAGATAGAGTGACAATGACACAGCGAAGACGTGCGGGGGGATCCCCAGGAAGTTTCATGAAAAGTCAACACAGGTTCAGGTCCCTACATACCGGCTGGCACATTCTTCAGCCATGCACTGTGTTTGGTACCCTGATGGACTGATAAACGCAGCTGTTACCTGTAGATGGAGACCGTTGACATCCATGAGGAGGAATAGTAACTGGAAGCGACATGCAAACTGTGACAGTTAGCTGAAAAGTGGAACTGCAGCAAAAAAAAAAAGTCCCCAGAGGTGGACTTATTGTTTTACTGGAAAAGCAGAGTCACTCTAGTATGTCAGGAGGTTTTCTGGGTTTCTGTGACCGTCATGTGAGCTGAAATGAGAGAAGATAAGCTGCAGAGCGTGAACAAATGATAATGAAATTATATATGCGGTTTTAAAAATAAAAAGATCATTCATGCATCCCAGCCAGGGTCACTGTGTGAGAAAGATCACTGAGGCTGTTATTTTCTTAAATTAAGCTTCACAACACCTTGGTTTACATCGTGCAATGGTATCATTCAGTTCTTCCTTCTCACAGTGAAATGACCCAGCTGTTACTCCACAGAGGGAGACTTGTTTATAAACACTGTGGTTTCTTGTCCCGTTATTCTGCTATTTCGCCTGTAGAGGGCAGCCACATTCCTAGATTTCCTTGCCAGAGGTCACAAAGCAAAGCTTTTACTGTAGTACAAAGACAGCTAAGACTGAGCCTCACCACAGCCTGTAAATATAAATGACAGCGACCTGATGAGATAGGAAAGGTTTAAGGGTTGAGCTAGGCTATACCGAGTACCGGACTTGAAGCAGTTTTGTCTAGGCCTTTAAAGAGTGCTCGGGGCCCATTCTCAACCTCCAAGTTCTTTTCCAGGAAATCCATCCTGGCTACCTAGGCTGAATTAAACTTTTTGTTGCTCTTTGAAGCCCAGGCAAAAACTTCACATTCGTATTGAACTACAATACAAAAATTACAGCTATATGAATGACCCAGGCCACTGAGTGTGTCTTTATTCTCCTAAAACCTTACTACTGGCTTTACTGGTCATGGATTCCAGCTCCACAGTGACGGCTAATGTTTAAAAGTGGCCCCCCGTCCCACACATTCACTATCCTCTGTATGCAACAGCCCCACCTGCATTTAGGCCATTAGGCCATTTTCCATTCACATGCCACCAGTATTTTTGGGTCCTGATCATTTAATGGTTTCTAGCCAATAAAAAAGAAAAAAAAACTTTCGTAATTTCTGGAACTGATGAAAATGGCACTAGGATATCATTATGATCACAGAACGTCTCATAATAACAAAATGAGATAGTGGTAGCAATAACTGTCACGTACTGCAGGGGTACGGACCGTGAAATCAGGGACAGGACTCAAGCGATCAGGGAACACGGGGTTTAGTCCAAAGGTAAAAACAAAGGAATAGGCAACAAACTCACAATGACAATACAATGACCTTAAACGCAGACTTATATACACATGACTAATTAAGAACAAGGAGGAACAGCTGGTAAACACGGGGAATCCACACGAGGTTAAGGAGGTGGCGTGGCACATGGAAGGCGCGGACGATCGGGGCAGGACAATAATAATAATAATAAACGGTTTAGGTGCACTACACTTTTTGCCCATAAAGTGTCGAACCGTAACCAGCACCAGATAAAAGCTTGTAAAAAAAAAGTTCACCTTTATGACATCCCATCTGTCTTATTTTACTCTTCACTCAAACCGGCTGTTTCCGCCCACTGGATGGGAAGCTCAGTGCGGCATGAGAAATCATGGGAGCCGAACTGGACCTTCAGTGGCCTGTACTACGAGGCGGGGTTACTGGCTTATCCGGGTAACTTGTCGGATTTAAGGTACCACAGTTTAAATGGACTTCATATTCCTTCACTTACATTTCGCCCAGACTACCTTAAATCCGACAAGTCAGTAACCCCGCTTCGTAGTACAGGCCCGGGTCTGCTTTAAGGGCGCCCAATGGGCGTCAGGCAGAGGTGGAAAGTAACAAAGAACAAGTACTTCGTTACTGTACTTAAGTAGACTTCTCGAGTATCTATACTTTACTTGACCATTTATTTTTGCGTAAACTTATAACTTTTACTACGTACATTTTAGCACGAATATCTGTACTTTTTACTTCTTACATTTTCAAATCAGGCTCGTTAGTCTTGTTTCGTTTAATTTAAATGACGTTTATTAGGGCATTTTGCTATGCATTTTACCTATTCCGAATCAATAGTGCGCGCGATCCAGACAACTTGACTGATTGGTTGAGGCTTAAAACGTGTGTAAATAAGCACAGAAAAGTCAATCCTATTGGTGTATTCGTCTGTGCACGTGATGCACAACAGTATATACACGATAATGCAATGTCGAGATTGCAGTAGAAGAAAGAAGCTTGACGAAGTGTCTAATAAAACTGGTGGGAGTTTTAGCGGAGTCTTTCCCGACAGTATTTAACCTGTTATTGAGGCTTAACACTCCACTAGTGGTGTGCGATGCCACAAAACTTAAAATTAAGTATTATTTAAGTAAATACAGGTCCAGTATCACCGATACTGATACTTTTTATTAATTAAGGTGGATGCATCATGAAATTGCTAAAGCTGAATTCGTTTTCATTACCTTTAAGTGTTTTGTGGTATTTTTACTAATTAGTAAAACACCTGCCAGCCTCATTTGGCTGGCAGGTGTTGCTGGCCATTCTGTTCCCTTCTCTGTCTTGTAGCCCATCAGTCCCTAGTGTGTTTCCCCACTTCCCGGGCTGCTGTGTAGCTTAATGGGCTAAGTGGTTGGCTAACATCCACATTCTCTTTTGTTGTGGGTTCGATCAACTAGTTGTTTTTTTCATTTTAACCTTTGTTACTTTATGTTCTCTTGGTTCATTATGTGCATATATTCCAGTTATCGTCCTTTGTGTTTGGTCCCTGCTCCCTGGTTATATTATGTTCAGTTTTCCTTGGTGTTTGAACCTATAGTCAGTGTGTGAAATTCGGGGGAGTCCAGGGGGGTCCGACACCGATTAACCAATGAGACCTCAAAAGCCTCAAAAGCAAAATTTTAAAGGGGTCTCAAGATCGGTATTGCGCAACAATAGGGAGATGGGGACCCCCCCGGAAATTGACTGGTATTTCGCACACTGCCTATAGTCCACATCTCCTTGCTATCAGTGTATTTAAGTGCCTGCTTTGGTTTTAGTCCTCAATCTGTCATTGCAGTTGTTACTATGTGTTCATAGCTGTAGTTGTTTCCCAGTCTTGCTCCCTGTTTTGCTCTGTTCCCTCATTGGGTTACTTTTGGTTGATTCTTATTTTTCCGGTTTTGTTCTTTGCCCCTTGTATCCCCTTTATTTAAGGGGTCCTGCCCTTTTGCGTTCTGTTTTGTTAATAACACAGGTTAACAGTTCATTTTCATCAGAGGTAATTTTATGTGGGTTTTGTAGTATTTTTCATGCTGATTTCAAATCTGTGTTTAGTTTTTCTCTAGCACGTCAAGTTTTTGTGATGAAGCTATATGTAGTATGATATTTTGTACATGTAGTTTGCCTAAGTGTATTACAAGAGTTGTCTGTGTTTTTTATCTTATAGACAGCATCACCGTTCTCTAGGTGACTAGATATTGATTCATGTTTTATTGACACTTCTAGTTTCAATTTGAGTATAATTAATTTGACCTAGTGCACATCCGCATGTGTTATGTATACAACCATAGGTAGTTGTGCCTTCGTTTTGCTGACGTAAGCTTCTCAATGAATTTTTCATTATTTCTAGAATTGTTGCAAAAGAAATACTAACTCTCGAGTTTGAATTCTGGGTCATCGTCCTGGTAATCGAAGGCGGCGGTGACAGGCAGCATCGACTGTGTTGGCTTTCAGTTGTCATCATGCCTAGAAATTGTATTAATCATCCAGACAGTTTCTGTTATGTGTGTGGTTCATTCACAACGAAACCACAAGCCTCCAGCATACAGATCAGAATCTGCTTGATTCATACCAGAAACTGGGCTGTCGAATGTCATTGAAATTACACTTCTTTCACTCCCATTTAGAGTCCTTTCCAGAGAATCACGGTATGGTGAGTGATGAGCAAGGAGAACATTTTCATCAAGACATTCAGTCAATGGAGCATCGATAGCAAGGTTTCTGGAATGAAAGCATGATGGCCGACTACTGCTGGATGCTGTACCGTCACAATCCAGACATGGTGTACACAAGAAAGTCAAACTCAAAGCGGTTTTGAAGAAACAATGGTGGTTAACAAACACTTTTCAATTTCTTTATGCCCCCTGTCTGTTTATTTGATTTTGCTCTAAAGATATTTTACCCAATACTACAGTAATGCTTTTGTTTCTGTACACAATACTTGCAATTGCAGTATTAACTATCATTACTCATAACTCAAAAAGCTGATGTGATAGAAAAAAACTGAAAACAGATATGGAATCAGTGTGAAAAACTCATTTGGAAAAATGTGTTTTAGTCTCTGATGATTTAAAAAAAATGTTTTTTTTGTTGTCCTGTGTAATCCCTGTTTGTTGTGAGCTTCTCTGTGGATCATCCATGTTTTCCCTCCTTCGCCATGCCCCACCATAACATTTCACGATATGTGCTGTAACATATTTGTACATATAAAGCCAGGTTGCCTGGAATTGGCCATGACCGCTGGCTGAGGTTGTAATCACAGAGGAGACATATGAAGATGGCTCTGCTGTGAGGGACTTTCGGGGAGTAATTAAAGACACTACAGTTTGGGCCTGCATGAGTGTGGACAGAGGTAATGAAGCTGAGAGCAAGGAAGGACCTTCTGTGATGAAGATGTGGTTTCCCTGGTCGGCATCATGGATATTTGAGGTGTGACAATGATATATTTCAGAAATAACCACGCTGCCTGTGGTCACATGTCTGTGAAGGGTGTGTGAAGAAAACTTCCTAGAAGTTTCTCAAGAACATTTCCCATGGACTTTACCCTGCTGACTTTCACACTGTCATTTTGGATGATTACCCTCCACAGTACAACTAGACAGGATACTTTAGGTCTACAGCTTTTCCAGCTCAATCACACTCAGCTGTTCAAGCAGAGTAGGTCTTTGCACATTAAAATGAACTGAAATGAAGATTCATTAGTAACACGTTACTTGATGGGGCACAAATAAGTAATAACTCACTACTGAAGTACAAATTATGAATAAATCATGAACAAATATAGTTGCTACTTGAGATAAAAGATATCAAATTCCTTAATGATGAAAAAACTAGCAGTATTTCACTTGTGTTATTTATTACTTGTTCCTTCAGTAGTTCCTTAGTAGTTCCTTCAGTAATTCACAAAGGTTTGCAGAATCAACAGATATAGTAACAAATATAGTAACTGCTTACGATAAAACGTGTGACTCATTAATGATGAATTAACATGGGATCAGTATGTAACTAAAACTTAGCTTGTGGTTAATTAATACTTGAGTAATAATGTAATACTATATTATTTGTGCCCTATGAAGTAAAGTGTTACTGAGTTTTGTTAGTACTATCCTTTACAGTAACTTTAATTTCAGTCAGTTTGCTGCTTGCTAGCTGCACTGTTTCACACTGATTCAGTCATTCAGTCTGTCCTAACAAATGTGGCTTTTGTCGCGATAATCACTAGCATGCCAGTTGTCTGCCCTGATTGGACT
>JAODLD010000001.1:51820588-51835344 GCA_026781065.1 Mormyrops boulengeri
AACCCCGGTTTGTAAATTAACTCCACTATGGGGTAGCTATACTGGTATCATCTCCTCTGTCTCACATTGAACCCGAGTAATCAGAGATGCACTGGGCTCTAGGTGGCCTGGTGCTGTGGGCTCGTCATTTTGCCGCAGTTCCTCTGAGGATTCAGCCACAGCTGGGATCTGGGATGGGTCTCCTGGAAGCAAAGTCACAGGAGGTTAGCTGGCCGTTACAGATCCACTAAAGACCAGCTGTGAGATTTGAGGAACTGGAGGTTTCAGGAGACGCTGTCCAACAGTGGTATCATTCATCAAAGGCATCCAGTTTGCCACTGGCAATGTGACACAACATTTATCACCACACAGCTCCTAACAATGGCTCATCCCAGCCCCTGATAGCAGCCATCCGCAGGCGTGTGCAGACCCACAGGCCCGTTGAGCTATCCCAGTGATGACACACTCTGGGGCTGTGGCCCAGAGACAGGTCTGTTTCCACTGTGGTTTTTTCTCATCGGTGTTTCAGAAACACATGGTCATCAGCACACGGTGATGGTCACCACCACTCTAACCATGCATCTGCACGGGACCCATTAGGTTTGGCCCCTAAAGTGACTTTTTCAGTCAGTCCCCAGAAACAGCAAACCTGGCCTTGCCCTTGACTCACCGCTGAGCTGAATGTGAGGCCCTGCCTTTGCCTTATCTTCTCACAACCCCCCTCCCCCAGCCGTGTGCAGTCCCAGATTTGGGTGGGTCGCCGCAGTACCCTACTTACATATGGGGAACCGCATTGTAGGAACCTGATTGGGAACTGTCTTGACCCGCCATTTGTCATGCGCAATCATACACACACAGACCCCAGTTGTTCCCTGCTATCGCGTGAGGCTCCCTTTGCTGGTCTCTCCTGAGCTCTCAGCAGCCTGATCTCCATGTCACACCTTTGACAGCAGGTTCTGTTCATCAGAGCACAGAGGTAGGCTGAGGTTTGTTTTCGTCACATACATCTCCCAGCATTCTACTCGGTAGATCATCCTGTACAGGAACAGGCCTGCAATCCTCTGGAGAGGCTAATTTTGAACCAGTTGAATAAGTGCTTACAGGAAGTGGTGGCATGGGTCCAGGCCACAAGTCTCAGTTAGGGGGGTGTGTGGCTCAGCGGTTGGGGATGTTGTGCCCATGAGCGGAAGGTCAGTGGTTCAAATCCTAGGGTTAGCAGAGTGCTTTTCTCAATTTGAGCAAGGTCCCTATCCGTAATTTCTGCAGAGACTTGGTTATTCTGAATAAACAAAGCATATGTACTTAAGTGTAAGGTGCTAAGACCAGAGGCATCACCTCCCAGGCAAGGTGACATAAGGTTCCGGGTCTGCCCACCCGGTCAACGTGTTCTGCACATCTTCTGAGTGTCATCGCCTGTCTCCTCAGCTACATGCTGACAGGTTCATGTGCAGGACCAGCTATATTAGATTAGGAAACGGAAGATTAGCTAGGTTAGAAAACTATTCTTGAATTCAGGAGGGAACTGCAACAGTGATGCACGTGACTCAAATTTAGAGATGCGCCAATCGACCAGCCAGGGAACGGAATCGGACAATTTTCTGTGTGCTGGGCCTGGACCAGAGACCAGCTGGCAGATCTGTATGTTTCGGGTCATTATCCTATTGGAGGACCCATGACCTGTGACCTGTGACCTGTGACTGAGGCTGAGCTTTCTGACTCTGGCCAGTATGTTTCTCTCCAGGATGCCTTGGTGCTCTTGAGGCTTCATTGTGCCCTGCACAGATCCAAGGTTCCCTGTGCCAGATGAAGTAAAGCAGCCCCAAAACAAAATCGAACCCCCCTCCATGTTTCACAATAGGTACGGTTTTCTTTTTTTTTTAACTTCATTTATTCTTCTGTAAACATAGAGCTGATGTGATTGGCCAAAAAGCTCCAGTTTTGTCTCATCAGTCCAAAGGACATTCTCCCAGAAACTTTGGGGCCTGTCAACATGCATTTTGGCAAATTCCATTCAGGCTTTTTTATGTTTTTCTGTAAATAGTGGAGCCCTCCTGGGTCTTCTTCCATGGAGCCCATTATTGTTCAAAATGCGACGAATGATGCGATCAGAAAGTGACATACCTTGACCTTGGAGCTCAGCTTGAATGGTTTTAGATGGTGTCCTTGGCTCTTTTTCTACCATCTGCACTATCCTTCTGATCAACTGGGGTTCCATTTCCTCTTGCATCCATGTCCTGGAAGGCTGGCTATAGTCCAAGGAACCTTATACTTTTTAATAATATCGACAACTGTGGTCACAGGATCATGAAGTTACTTGGAGATGCTCTTATAACGTGGTTGTCTATAATCTTCTCTCTGAGCTCCTCAGACAGTTCACTCCTTTGCTTTCTCTGGTCCATGTTCACTGTGGTGCACACAATGATACCAAAAACACAGTAGTAAGTTTCCTTGAAATAGGCTGAATGGATGATGAAAAGTTTGACTATATTGCAAGGATAAATAGTCTCTCTAGGGGTACCAACAAATCTGTCCATACTATTATAGCATATCTTTGTAAAATAAACAACAAATTTCTTTTCATATTTTTTTGGTTTATCACACACTAAAGGCATACAGGTATAAATTAAACTATTGCTTTTAATTGAATGACTTTTCAGGAGAAATGAAGCATTGTTTCCATGAGCTGTAAGGCGACCAACAAATTTGTCCATGTCTGTATTTCCGATACCGAACCTGGCTGTTTTACGCAAAAAATATGACAAATAAAGTTAAGCACCCAGAAGTAATGTTCTGATTTGGATGTAATTTGGTACACGTGCAGATCAGCAATGGGTATATAAATGTTTTGATTAGCAAGGAGCTGGCATGTCTAGTCACCAGACACAGAGGGTGCCTTGTTACACAGCATTAGCAGTTTTGATAGGGGTCGCATTGTAGGTTTACATGAGGCTGGGTGGTCGAATCGTGCAATTGATCGGCATGTGGGGCATGCAGATGTCACAGTCGCCCAATGTTGTAACCAATGGGCATATAAGGGCCCCCACACACGTTGTGAAGGTTCTGGTTGCCCAAGACAGACCATACCAAGGGAGGATTGTCGTTTTGTGTGGCAAGCATTACAGAACCCCATGACATCTGCACCTGCCATCTGGACAGAGGTATTGGACTCTGTACAACACTGTCATCCCGCACCGTGACTGACATCAGCCGGACTGTGGGTGCACCATCCCATGCGTAGGCTGCTCTTAACACCAACGCAGAGACGGCTGTGTTTGGAGTGGTGCCATAACCGGGAGGCATGGACTGATGACGAGTGGCGTCGTACCATGTTCAGCGATGAATCTCATTTCTGCATTACCACGGATGACCGTTGTGTGCGCGTATGGCGGTGCCGAGGGGAGAGGACCAATCCTGCCAATGTTGTGGAGAGACACACCCACGTTACTCCTGGCATCATGGTGTGGGGAGCCATAGGGAATGACATCATGGTGTGGGGAGCCATAGCGTATGACATCATGGTGTGGGGAGCCATAGCGTATGACATCATGGTGTGGGGAGCCATAGCGTATGACATCATGGTGTGGGGAGCCATAGGGTATGACATCATGGTGTGGGGAGCCATAGCGTATGACATCATGGTGTGGGGACCCATAGGCTGTGACTTCATGTCATCTCTGGTAGTGATTCGGGGGACCCTGAGGGCACAGCACTACATCCTGCCTCCGCATGTCTTAGCCCTCCTGAGACAACACCCTGACACAGACTTTCAAAAAGACAATGCCCGACCACACACCGCATGTGTGTCTATGGACTGCTTGTGTCATGTTGAGGTCCTCCCGTGGCCAGCCAGGTCCCCCGATCTTTCCCCAATCAAACATGTGTGGGATCATCACGGACGTCGACTCAGTGCCAATCTGCAGGATATCGAGGGCCAGTTACAACAGCTGTGGGCCAACTTGCCACAGGAGAGGACACAACGATTGTATAACTCCCTTCTGCACTGTATCGCCGCATGTATCCAGGCCCGGGGGAATGCCACCCCCTACTGACCTGGGACCAGCAGTGTGCCCATACTGCCAACTCTGTTGTCTGTTTGATCTAATATTATAATCAGAAAATGTACAGCAGCTCATTTTCAGTTTATTGTTATTTGCACCTCTTTGCAGTTTAATTGTTATTTCCAATCACAGAGCACTTTATTTTGAGACTTACTGAAGTGAGAGAAGATCTCGTCACTTAGTGCAGTTTAGGGGAATTTGTTAGGGGAAATTTGACATTTTTCTTTTTACTATGAAAATAAAATTTTGCATTGAAAAAAAGTTGATTTCAGTCTGTATATGTGCTGTCAATTATAGTTCTTAGAAAGAAAATCGGAATCAGCAAAAATCTGTATCGGCAGGTCACACTTCAAAAATCAGAAATTGGAATCGGCCAATATAATTAGTTGGTGCATCTCTAATTCAAATCATCTGCTCAAAAAAAAAAAGTGATACTTTTGAGAATGAAAGGTGTCGGCTGTATCATTCTGAGTAAAGGGGGATATGGGTTGCTCCCCAAACTCTTTATTAATCCCTTCTTTATTAACCCCCCCCCAACAGCCAGAGGAGTTTGACTCAGTCCACTCACACACCTTCCGGGCAAAGACCTTCAAGAGGAGCAAGCAGTGTGGCATGTGCAAGCAGACCCTCTTCGGGGACGGGCTGGTCTGTCGAGGTGAGTGATATGTAGGTGCTGTGTCGTGTACTCCTGCTTTAACGTCATTGATAATTCAGTCAAAATGTTTCAGGATGGTGGACATGACTGTCATGGGAAGGACAGTCAGCTGAGCAGAGCTTTCATTCCCATTAATCCCTCATTGGCAAAAGGACAATTGTCATGGTTTGTTTCTTTAGTGTTAGAACCTCAAATTCCTCACCTGTAAAAAAAAAACACTTAAATGAGTTATAAACAGCCAATGTCCTGTATACACTATGAAAAGTAAGGATACTTCTGTCAAGACAGCAGGGTGAAATGAATGAAAAGGCAGGAATCAGGTTTCGGTGAAGGACCTCACAGCGATGTGGAGCCTCTTCGCTCCACTGCTCCTGCTGGTTATTTGTAGCCCAGCTGTGATGTGCCGTGGCTAGTGTTTCATTCTGCCATTGGAGGGAATGCTGATATCAGTGGGAGTACCGTCAGGAGGTCTCGGCGGGCTGTGTGGCATTATCCCAGATAAAGCTGCGCTGATGAGAGAGTGTTACACGTGCCAACCAAAACAGGGAAAGTGGGACGCTTAGATACTTCCTAGCAGAGCAGAGTCAGCAGCCTGAGATAAAAGAACATATTCACATGCAAGCACCTTTTTTTAGTTCTGTTAGGAAACAGTGCCTATTTCCCTGCATCTCTCTGGGTACATGAGGCAATTTCTTTTCTGAGGCATTTTCTTCCATGGGTTTCTATTTGGCACAGGAATTGTCACCAATTGTGCGCCTAAGTGACGAACAACCCCCTCCCTGCTTCCAGGCTAATTGTCAGCACCCTGAGTCTTTTGTCTGTTTCCAGCTTTATGAACTGGGCAGTCTTCACTACGAGTACAAACTGAAAATATGACGTGGAGATAATCCACGCAGATTGAGTACAGCACCATATATGTGTAAGTTGTAGGTAAATCACACATTACATGTGCTGTTAACGCATAGATAACCCATGCAGGCACCTCCAAAGGCAGCTTTGATTAGCCTGGAGACAGATGCTCATGGTAACACTCCCATTTTCAAAACCCAGAAGACACTGAGGATGAGGGTATTTAAGGAAGAACAGAAATCCTGAGAGGCCTGAGACTTTGTAGAGGGCTGGACTGTTGGTTTTGGAACATAACTATTGAACTATGAAAGCATTGTCCCAATTTGGGATATAAATATTAAAATGGACATATGTGTTTGTTACTCACTCATTGCAGCTCATTTACAAGATACATATACCCATAAATGGCCATATTTACATTTCTGTGGGGACTTCCCGTGCCTGGTGGTTGTCAGTATTTCGCCATGCCACTCTCTGATTAGATTAGGACCACTGGAGCCTCTTTCAGTCCAAAAGCAGCAAACATATTGAAACTGGTCCAGGAGAAGAGTGAGTTCTCCAGACTCCAACTCCAATTACGCTGTTTAAGCAGAATAATGACATTTTCCTCCATGAATGCCGACCACATTAGTCGTAAAGTATGTAAATATTCTTCAGTTTCATACAGTTTTTTTGCATAGTTCCCTCTGCCTGATGCGTTTGTGTATGACGTTTCTGTGATTTCTAGCTGCCTAGTGGAGACTATCATTATAATATTTCAAATAATAAGCTGAAACATACAAAAATTAATATGAAATACTTTATGTGCAAGTTCAGTGTTCAATTGCACAATTGATCTATAGGAAATATCTGTATTGTAACACCATCTAATGTATCCATCCACCCATCTTCCACCCACTTATCCTCATGGGGCCATGTAACATACTCAATACTAATTCCTCAATACGAGTTAGCATATTAGCATATTATTATGCCATGTATGCCAGCCTTAGCATACTGCTAGCAGGGAAGATGCTTTCAAATGGGGAGGTGAAAGTCATAGTATAAGCATGGAGAGAGTTGTAGCATGTTGAGAACACAGCTTTGTTTTATAGCTTAAATTCTATACCATGGATGGGATTGTTCTTGCCACAAAATGCCACTAGAGGGCAGCAGACTGGAGAGTATTTTAATACATTCCCAACATTGTTTTGATTTAAGATGTTTTATTGGCCATGTGCAACAAGTGTACTGTAATGCTGACTCACTCAGTGCAATGCAAGTACCACAACTGGGTAGCCTGTAGGACTGTAAAAATATCACAGGTTTGTCTGCTATATCACACCAACACTATGTTTTTATTGTGGCTATTCAGATTTACTTACAGGTTGAATAACAATTATTTCTTTAAAATGTGATCCGTATTGAAGCTTGATTACATTAACTGAAATTCCTGCCAGATGAACTAGTCTCTGTGAGGTTTCTGATAGCACACAGGGGTTAATGTATTCACCAGAAGCACCAGATCTGGAAATGATTATACTGCACGGAGTGACCACGGGATCCCAGGAAATCAAGTGCTGCCCTGGGGGCTGGTGGGGGCTTTGTGAAATCTAACAGAGTACAGCAATAATATGGTAATTCATATCCCAATCCCCCTCCCCTCCATCCACCCCCCCACTTGACAAATCATGAGCCCTCCCTCCCTGAGTGTCTGAAGAAGAGCATGGGTCACAGAGAGTTACAGGCAGAAACACATGTACATGTAAAGCATGACATGTAACATTAAAAAAACTCATGCTCCCCACCTAAAGTGGGGACTGGTTCACATTTCACTGCTGTGTCCAGTTGGACTAATCGGTTATGTTTTGTCTCCCCCTTCCAGTTTGCCGGTTAACATGCCACAAGAGATGTGAGGTGAAGGTAAGTGACACGTCGAACGGGATGGACCAGGCCTTGGTGGGTAATCTGTACCTTATATGGAGTAGGTGTGGCTCCTGGAGAGGGGGCGGAGTTTTGGGAGCGCATTTTACTTCTCCCTGCTCTGTGGACTCGCCTAATGTTCTACCCTGGAATATCTCTGGGATGTGCAAACAGCAGCATGTTCTTGTTTGATTTGGCTGTAGCACGGCGCTCAGACTCATCCATCCTAAAAATACACAACCCCACCCCACCAAGTGCACCAACAGAGGGGGTCATAACGTCATGTGCTGGTTTTTAGAGTGACAACATGTAAGAATAAGAGATGAGTACTGAAGAAAGTGAGATGGGGAGGGAAAGGAAGCTCTGCATGTCTGGTGGGGGGAGCTGCAGTGGGAGAATGGGGCAACGCTCCCTGCTGGCAGCACTTATACCCATGTCTGCTGTTGCCTTCTTTGCGCAGCCACCACATGCGTGCAGCATTGACTATTCTGCATGGGTGCTGTCAAGCATTGCATATATTAATGAGCTACAGCTGCAGTACCTCAGGTCACCTATAGAGGGAAGTCAGTTTGCAGGTCTCCTGTCCCCTCTGTCCCATCTCTCCTAATCAATCTACTTGTGTCCCTCAGGGCTACCTAACATGTAGATGTGCAGATGTATTGAATAGTCGAGAGTGATCTCATTTAAACAACCATTTCAGAGCAGGTGTTTTATCTGAAGCATGGTTGATTGAGATCCTGGAAGCTCAGACTGGCAGTGATCAGAAATGGGGGGGGGGGGTCCTTTTTTTAAATTACCCTGTGTTAAAGGCCGGAAGACAAATTATGTGCAACTCGACACACTCTGCATGTGACCACACAGCTAGTATGGGACTGTTATCTGAGTGAGGTGAATAAGAGGCCTGTATGTGAGGGAATCTGTAATAGGCGTTTAAAATGAACTCCATGGTCTGAGGAAGCATCATCTGAGATCATGGTCTTGCGTTCTGCGGCCCCCTACTGATGATTTACGAACTTACAGTAGGCTACTCCCTTAATGTCATCTCCAGTATGTGAATGAATAGCTGCCTTTGTTTGGCTTGGAATTGTTTTACTGTCCACACAATGCATCCCTTTATTTGCTAAGAGTTGGGGGGTGTTGAGAGAGTGACCCCCCAGAGGAGTGGCACCCCGGGTTCCCGGGACAGGGTTTGAAGATGCATCAGCAGCTGTCTACACACCAAAGGAATGTCTGCACTTCACCATGTCTGAAGGTCTGGCTCTGTCAACGTTCTATGTCTAAACACCCTGGTCTAGAAAAGTCGAACTAAGACACCATAGCAGGTGCTGTGCATTAATCTGTGTTCTGGTCTGAGCAGAGCTTCTGCAGACTCCTGTACAGCTCAGTGTAACTGAATGAAGCCGGAAAAGTCTTTGACCCCCTCCACACAACTGTGGCATCCAGCCAAATGTAGGCTAGAGGGAAATGGTGATGAAACAGTGGTAACCTACAGGGAGCGTTGTCCTGCACAGCCCTCACAACCTCCTGTGAAACCAGAAGTGGGCCAGTGGCTGGTATCACTCAGGCCCAGCTGAGGGCAGGTGCAGGGCAAGGTAACAGGCAATCCGATGAGGGGATCCGGGGGGGTGGGAAGTTTTCACCGGATGGGGGCTCTGGTTTTTTTGAGGGTGGGATATGGCAGCCTTCGCAATGGTCAGGAGAAATCAAGGAGCCCCATTTTCTGGGCATGACGCACTTTGGTGTCTCAGTCAGAGGGCTGAGAGTGTCTCTCCCTGACCTGAACATGCTTGCAGTCCCTCACCTTGTGTTCCTTCATGCCTGGGTGTGATCTCTGCACATGGCTGTGAGCTCAGGATTGAGGGCATTGGCGCTCACCAGTAATGCCCTTTGCTAAGCTTCGGCACAGTGCCACCCCACGCAGGGGGTGTCAATCCTCCACAGATTCTAAATTGTGCCCCCCATGTTACAGTATCATGGATGCGTATCGGTTACTGAATTGCCAGCAGGCCTCTTGAGGGCTGCACAATTAATCATAAAACTATCATCTCAATTCACACCTCAATGCAGTCTCATTTCTAAATTACAACAGTCCTTCCACATTGTAGTACATCAGCAAGATGAAAACAAGCACTCCTGCGTTTCCCAGAGAGTCTCAAGCATTCCACAATTCTGCATTCTCTTTAAAGGGCACTTTTTCACCACATCAGGTCCCTTACTTTCATTACTTAAAGTACCAAAACTATGCTATTTCAGGGTATTTCCACTGGCGTAAAAATTGGTACCAGCACTGAATGACATCATGTCATGAGGCAGGGTTTTTGTATTGAATTAAGAAAATGGCTGTATATTATGGGGCTGGCTGATGTGGTATTAATACCAACACTGCATGTTGTCACGAGCCAAAGACGACAGAGGCAGGATCAGGCATGAGGGCAAACAATAAGGAGTTTATTAGGGCGACTGAACAGAGCTAAAAGTGGAAAATACAGGAGCACAAATTAGTAAGACATATTAGTGACAGGTGTGACTCATTAGTGCCACACTGGGGTAAGAACAAGGGGGCAGGAAGGCAGGGCATGATAGCTGTGCATGTGCAATTCTTACTTCGCCAGTCAGCTAGATTAAGATCGGGCTTTTTCTTACTTTCAGTTCAGTATACAGATGTCATAGGGCAGGGAGTTTAAGTTTCACTAAAACATTTTTAGTCTGCCAGAGGAAAAAAAATATCAAGTGTTTTAATTATTATTCCTTTTCAAGATTATCTAGTATATGTTTTAAAATCAGTTGAAAGTTCACCTCCGCTGCTTTTGCACGAGTGCTGCATGCGTTCTCCGAGACAATCATAATCATTTTCATCTTTGCTATTTAAATCAATCCTAAATGGGTTTTTGAGAAATTTATGTTGAACTCCTTTTTGTTTTATAAATACCCAAATATTTATTACAACAAAATCACACTGTAATGCATAGAAATTTTCCAATTCCCTGCTGTCCTAGTATATTATACAAAATACTTTATTTCTTTTCATGCTATCCTGATCTCTGGTTTTTCTGACCAGATTGCAGTTAAAGCTGGGGTCTTTATTTGTCCACGCATCCATTATTATTTATTTATTATTATTATTATTTTATTTCATTTATTGTTGTTCACAACCGTTTTCAAGACAGCAGCTGTATTGCTTCTCAGAGGCGGGTATTTGCATAACTGTTCGACAAAGAAAGCATTTCACATCCCACCCCAAAGTACCCAAATACCAAAAAAGTATCCCACTTGCACTTTTGGTTCTATGGCTGTTTTGGTTACCCTAATTGAATGGCCAATTGAACATTTCCTTACTTTTGTCAGAAGCTGATATGCCGGTCCTGGATCAATCATATGTTTGGCACAGTCGTGTTTTGTTGTATTTCGTTTTGCATCGTGATCTCAATTCTAAGCAAACGTGTGATGATTCACATTTTTTTCAGAATCGTGCAGCCCTAGGCCTCTTCCTGCTACTGCTGGCACTCTCACGTAAATGTTGCAGCCGTGAAACATGGAGCGAGTGGGGAGGCTCAGGCATGCAGCTCGCTGCCCACTCAAAGTGTGGGGAACATGGCACCACGGGAAAGCAGCCAGTGGGTTAGGGAGAGTGAGGAGTGTGTGAGTGGCACAGGTGCTGAACACAGGGCCTGTGCTGCTACGTGTAGACCCTCCTGCTGAGGGCACTGTGAGGCCAGAGCAGAGGATCGACAGGTATAGCAGGGTATAGCCCAGACGGAACTGAGGTGTACAGAGTGTCCTCTACTGCAAATCCCATCAAAAAGCTTTCAAGAAACCTTATGATTGACTGTATTCACATGGAGCATCATGAAGATGCCTGTGTGCTGTGAAATAGACAGAAACTCTATGCCAGACTGATACTTGCATGGGAATGTGGATGATGTCCACTTCCTGGTACTCCACACTCTCCACTCCACCCAGCAATCTGGGGCTTGTTAAGCTGTGTGCTGGCCCCTGCTCCAACATGCAGGGCTGGTAAATAATTAGGACCCTCAGCTGAATATATACCCCCGTAAATCTCACACAGTGAGGTGTTCCTCATTATGATCCATGTTAATGTGCTCATCAGCTGACGGCTTTACCACTGTTTTCACTTATCACTGATTATAGCAGCCCCGGGGTGCATTTGAGGTTATGTGATCTCAGCATCCCTGTTCACCATCTGGGTGGCAAGTATCAGCCTGAAGGGAGGGCCAGGACAAATAGAGGGTACCTGGGGTGGGTGGTGCCTGTGATTATAAGGGGGTGGGGTCAGGACAAATGAAGGATACCTGGGGAGGGTGGGGACCAGAACACACAAAGAGTACCTGGGCTTGCCTGTACCTGTGATTGGTAAGGGGGTGGGGCCAAGACACACAGAGTGTATCTGGGGTGGGTGTTACCTATGTTTAGTGAGGGGGGTCTGGTCAGGAGTATTTTATAAATAAATAAAATATTTTCTTAGCTGGTTTTAAGTGTTTAATGGGAGCAGATAGTATGTTTTCAGGGTGATTCAGATACTGGCAGTTTTCCAGGCCCCCTTCCTGCTTTTGTAGGCTCAAAGTCATTAAAGCCGGTTTATGCTCTGAGGTTCTGCTGCCTTTACATTCTGACAGCTACTCGCGACACCATGGTAAGCAAGGGTATGACAGTATGACACACCACTCTCCATGGGACCAGGTGCTTGTGGAATTCCGGGTACCACATAGTGGCTGGGGTGTGGGTACTCGCCTTTTCTGTCACTCGATCTGCAGCACTGCCCCTTCATGCCCTTTTTTGGAAGTGCAACTTTGTGTGCTGCTCTTGGCTGCTGTTTTAATGTTTTTTTCCCCTCTACATGCATGCATGAAGAGAGGGAGGGTACGGGGGGAGAGGGGCAGAGAGAGAGGGAGGAGAGAGACGGGGGAGGAGAGAGGAGGGGGTAGGGGAGATAGGCAGAGAGAGGGAGGAGAGGGAAGGAGAGGAAAAGGCAAATAGGAATACTCTGCAGCCACACTTCCCAGATCTCTGTGCCTCCGTACTTCTCACTGCCAGGATCTGTATCCGTGCTAACAGCAAAGAATAAGAGTGAGAAACTTTGGAGTCAGGATCACTAGAGCAGAGTTTGGGGAGGCTCCGTTGGGAAGCCCCGAAACAGCTATACAGCTCAGGCCAAGAGCCTCCGGAGCTTCTGGACCTGTTGTCTTTAACAAGTCATCTTCAGCAGTCATCCAGGAAGGAATGCAGCACTAGGGCCAGCCGTGAGAAGGAAAAAGACAGGATGGCCACTGTCGTCTACCAGGTAAGAGAGTCGGGGAAGAACTTGTTGGAAAGCCACCCTTGACCTGCTACACGGCACCTTAATCTGGAGCATCAGGTCCATGGGAAGAGTCACATGACCACCCTGGTGGTCATGTGGTGTAGAGGGAGACAGGGGCCCCGTGCAGCACCACCTGAAGGCCGGAGAAGCTGGAGCACACGGTGCCGGGTGCAGGACAGCAGGATAGTCCAGGCACGTGCTCTGTATGCTCACCAAGTGTCAACAAAAATGAGCTGCAGCTATGTGAGTGGATCGACAGATGTGTGTTATAGGTCCTAGGAGTATGTGGGTTAGAAACAGCCAGAAAGGTGTGCAGCGTAACAGAAAACGCTCTTTCTGGATCATGATCTTTGGGTTTGGGACATGGACGTGAGGTGGAGCCTGAGTCTCACACAAGGTACACATCATTGTAATTTGCAGCCATCACATCCTCACCTTGTTTACCAGCCAGTGGTTTGCCAATAACTCTGAGGGGTGTCATTATCTCAAGAATCAAGAGGTGCTGTAAGAGGTGCTGGAGAACCTCCTGTTCAGTGGATATGGATATGGAAAGGCCTCCAGAATCACCCACTGTGAGGTGCCGGCAACCAATAGGAGGCCATTAGAGTCACCTGATAGGACAGACGGCCACCATATTGCATACTGTCTGGGTCAGAGTGGAGGGGAGTATCTGCGTTCATGAAACACTAATGTGTCTGTCCTTGTCGGATTACGTCACTGGCTTGTGGGATCATTCCATCATACAGTTTGATTCAGCTTTAGGTAGTAAGAACAAAATGGTAATATGGCAGTTGGGGTAACAGCCAGAATTTCCCAAAACAGAGTGCACTGTTGGACCTTTTAGCAGAATTTTGAGTATTCATTGCTGATATATGAGTATTTATTCCTACTGTTTGAGTATCCATTCCTGCTGTCTGAGTGTTTATGGCTGCTGTCTGTGAATCCATTACCTCTGTATGAGTATTGATTCCTGCTCTCTCAGTATCCATTACTGCTACCTGAGTATTTATTTCTGCTGCCTCAGTATCCATTACTGCTGTCTAAGTATTTATTCTTGCTGTCTCAATATCCATTTCTGCTTTCTCAGTATTTATTCCTGCTGTCTCATTATCCATTACTGCCGTCTGAGTATTTATTCCTGCTGACTGGCTGCAGCATTTGTGACCCAATGACTATGAAGTTCCCCTGGTGTTCTTTCCTCTGGGGTCAAACTGGTGAAAATCCAGGAGATGTTTCTTCTTGACCATTGTGATGTGATGCATCTGCAGAGGCACATTAACAGGGCCAGAGGCCCCTGGGCTGTTTCAGTTGTCAGAAGGCCCCCCTCTGACCTTGGGGCCCCTGTCCGGGGAGATTCCTAAGTTCCAGCTCTGCCCATGAAGCCATTAGAGGAGCTTGATGAAGAAGAGAAAGGAGAGAGATCAGGGTATGTTGACTTGGAAGAACCCTGGGGGGTGCTTCTCCTCAGCCCCTTACAGTCTCACTCATATCTTCTCCTCCCTCCCTGTGTGCTGATCTTGTCGCCCTGTAATTACTCTGGTATTTTCATATCAGGATCTGGTTTCTGCACTTCCGGGGGGTATGGGGTGTGTGTGGGTGGAGTTTCCAGAGTGGATGACCTGGATGTCATAGTTGATCCCTGGGAGTTGTTTTTTATGGAGAGGCACAAATTCACGGGTGGGGTGGGATCAAAATTTGTCATGAGTATAAACCAGTATGACCAGTGTTTGTTTGGATAAAGGAGTCAACAAATACCTGCATGCCGATGAATGTTTCTCAAAAACTTCACTGAAGCACTGAGGCTCTCCATCTCACTGGGTACATGCTTTAAGCTCTCCATCTCACTGGGTACATGCTTTAAGCTCTCCATCTCACTGGGTACATGCTTTAAGCTCTCCATCTCACTAAGCCAACATTTAAAGCTCTCCATCTCACTGGGTACATGCTTTAAGCTCTCCATCTCACTGGGTACATGCTTTAAGCTCTCCATCTCACT
>JAODLD010000001.1:51838212-51849052 GCA_026781065.1 Mormyrops boulengeri
TGTAGAGAGTGATGCAGTCCCTGGTGTTGGTATGGAGGTCCTAGTCCAATGTAGAGAGTGATGCAGTCCCTGGTGTTATTATGGAGGTCCTAGTCCAATGTAGAGAGTGATGCTGTCCCTGGTGTTGGTATGGAGACATTGGTCTGGTTGTTCAGGCTTCGGTCTACAGCAAAGACCCTTAGTAATGCCAGGTCCAAACCGTTTGTGGCTACTAGCCTGGACATCACTTGTGTCTCCTTGCCAGCTCTATCCAGTACCCTGTATTACTGGGACATGAGCCAAGCCTGGAGCTGCCGTTAGAGAGTGTGTCCTGGAGGTAAACAGGCGGCTGGAAATAATGAGGCATTTTACAGGCATGACATGATAGGGGAATGCAAGGTGCCATATTTGGACTGGTATAATGTGTTCACTGTCTGAGACAGGTTTGTGTGTGTGTGTCTGGGGGGGGGTTATGCATGTGCTTCATTGTGAGGACCAGATATCCCCACGATGTGATAAAGACCTGTTATTTTGATGTTGTGAGGACAGCATTTTTTGGTTCCCATAAGGGCAAACGCAATTTTATAAAAAATCTGTGACTGAAATCAAAAAACTAAAAATGTCAAAAATCTTTTATTTTGTTTGGTTACTTATGGTTAAGGTTGCCATTGTTGGGACTAAGGTTTCGCCCACAGAAATGAATGGATGGGTCCCACAAAGATATAATACAAACGTGTGTGTGTGTGTGTGTGTTCATGTGTGAGGATGTCCATATGCAGGTACCTCAGTCTGCTTGTTTGTGCCCTCAGCACGTCTGTGTTTTTAGCGTTAGCTTTCTAGCCCCCAGGCCGCATGGCGTTCTCCATTGAGCTAGGATGCATGTCCAGCTCTGGCAGACCCACCATCTCCCAGGGGCCTTGTTTGGTCTTGTGGGTTGAAGGACAATGCTTACAGAATGGATCAGTGCTGGATCACTGCTGGATTAGGGCGCATTCAGATTGAGCACTGCTAATACCTGAGGAGGCATTCTGCCGTGCTTGCTGTGTCTCGCCTGGTAGCAATCATCCAGCTCCATTAAAGGTGCATCGCCATCAGGTTGGAAGCTGAGTTGGTCTCTCGCCAGTAGATGTGATCTGTTTCCCCCAGTAGAACTTCACCTGAAGATCCTGGAGTGGGAGACCCATTAGAGAGCCCTCTCCTTAGCCGTGGTGCCTCAGGACGTGTGAGGCCCCCGGCCCATCCTCTGGCTCCTGAACACTATGTGAAGTATGTGGGTTCTGGCCCAGTCTTATCGGGCCCTGCCTTCCTGGTGGGATGTTTGGGATACGGGATATTTGGCCCGCTTTGGCTCTCGCTTGCTTTCACCTCTGATTTATGTATCGGCTGACATGATAAAGCCAAGAAACCATGCAGCCCAGCCTGAAACACTGTGAGGCAGGCTGGAGAGATGGGGGGTGGGGGGCTGGAGGCATGAGTGGGAGCTCTTCCCCTGAGCCAGGCTTTCAGAAAAACCCTGTCGGGGGGACACTCCTCTGTTAGGTCCCCTAGTCTTCTGGATTTGCTCTGGACCTGTTCGTCTCCCAGCTTCTTGCCGGGTCTAAGCATCAGGACCTAGTCCACCTCCACTTTTGGAAGCATTTGGTCCTCATCACTAGTAGCCATGTGAGGTTTCGTTGCTTGTGGAGCACAGTCCTACTAGGTGCATTAATTTCATCTCTCTGGCAGCTCTCTCTGTTTATTTTTGCTAAAGTAAAGCTCTTTGCCAGCAGACCCTCAACAACATGCTTCGTTCCCTAGATGGCTTCTGTTGCATTGTAGTATGCAAGAAAACATTTTCAGGCATCTAATAATGTCTTACTCTGTCTCAAAACTCAAATTACCAAGAGAGAAGTACTGTAAAGCTTATCAAATGCTAAATATTTACTCTGGAGTCACACTCTGTTTTCACTCTTGTGTGCCACAGCAGTGGAATTGGGATGCCTTTTTTGAAAGCTAAGATTCAAAGGTTCACCGCAGTGGAAACATCCAAGCTGAGCATGGGGGCTGTGCCACTAGGGACTTTCACACCTAAATTTGGGAACCTGGTCCCGGTTCACAAGTTCCTGGGGTGTCTGGACCTGGAACTTTTGAAGCTCCTGGCCACTTTTGTGTGTCAAGTTCACATTGCACAATAGGAACTGGGACCTTTATTCTAAATAAGCATGGGAGACACAAGAAGTTTGTAAGTTAAATTTCATACATATTTTGTACAAAGCTACACCATTACTCAAAAGCAACAGAGGGTAAATAAGTTGTTTTGTTAGTTATTAGAGGGATTGATCATATTCAAAATGAGAAACAGCCTTCTATTTATATTTTACTTATATGACTGCAACAAGTTCATGATTCTTCTTAAATCTGGCTGGCAGATTGATATTTTGTATTCCACAGTATTGAAATATTTTACCGTTATCCCGATGATATTAGACAGAAGTATATGGGTTAGAGATCAAATTTTCTGATGCGGAAATATAGGGATACAAGCAAAAAATGTATCATTGAAGCATTAAATGTAATTGGGATACAAAAATAATACCATCCACTCATTTTTCCTCTGCTGCTCTTCTCAGCAGTTCTGTGTAACTTCCAAGTTAGCTCCAGTGTTTGTGGTCAACCAATTAGCATGTTATCACTGTAAGCATCTCGTCATAGTTCGTGTTTGAATGAAAAGTACCTAGTCTAGATGGGAACTAAAAAAGGGTTCTGGAACTGTCTCTGAGGAAATACAATGGGGGCAAATTCCTGTGGTGTGAACATGCCCAATGTCCCTGGTTCCAGAAAAAGGTTCTTGTTTCAGAAAAAGAAAGTGGGTTTGGGAACTTGACTATTCTCTAAACAGGCAGTGTGTTTTCATATAAAGCAGTACTGGCCTTTCCAGGTTGCCAGGGACCTAGTGTTCTCCATCATTCTCATTCTGAAATGTCAACTGTTCCTATCATCCCCCTTGATGTGTGATGTCCTTACCTCCTTGGGATGTTCAAGACATAGACATATTTCCCGATGTGTGTGTGTGCTGTCAGAAAACGTTTCCTTTTTGTCATATAGACTGCTGGATTAGTCAACAAAATTACTTGTTAGGACAGCTGATGTGCCAAACTGGGTGTTGAACCAGGTTCGACTCTGCTTCTGAAGTGCGGTTCATGCGTCCTTCTGTCTGTAGGCATTCGTTTATGTGGTTCTTTCCACTTGTCTTAGATTGTTACTCAGCCCTGAGCAGCGCTTACAGTATGGGGCAAATGATCAGGTGCTTCACTTACACTCTGAGTGTCTTGGTTTAGCCTTCTGGAACTTCTGTGGGTAAAGCTTTTATTGGGTCTGGGGAAAAAAAAATTGGTCTGTTGCAATGAAAGGGAGGCAGAGAGAAAAGGAACATTTTACATGCTTTGAAGGAGCATAAACATGGTAAGAGGCGCAGCCTATGACTTCATTCCAACCCCACTCTGTCTTCTGGAACAAGACTCTCCGATCCAGGAGTCCTTTTATGGTAGAACTTCTCTGTCTGAACTAAGAGCCCCATACACAAGTAGCACATACAGGGTCAAGCTTTATGATTACTTTAAGTAAAACACCTCCTTTATGAGGAGGAACAGAGGATGATGGGAAGGAAAACTATTTCAGGTGTTCTTTAGGTGTCCTTCAGATATTTCTCAGATTTCTGTTGGACTGGAAAGGCTACAGTGCTTGTAAATCCTACCAGGCTTCCCTTCTGAACCCATCTTGTTTTATATGTAAATGGACTTCAGGGAGGAAAAGTAATTTACAGTTACAGGAAGCAGATCTGTGAAGCAGAGACTTGTCCTTAACTGCTTCAGTAAGACACCCAGCTGTTTAACGTGATGCCCTGATAATCTAACATTAGTAAGATGAACTAGATATATTGAAACACTTATTTAAATTTTGTTACAGTTGCACTTGAAATGAATAGCAGCAGACCTTGTGGCAGTTTAATTATGGCAATCAGGAAAGTGCTGACTAAATGGCAGCCTAAGTTAGACTCCAGAATCGTCCCACCAAAGGTACCAGGTATATAAGGTTCCTGGGCTTTTGACGTGCACGTGCATTCCTCATTGGCTTGAACTGGAAGGGACAGTGGAGACCTAACGTTGCAAATATGTTCTGCTTGATGTTTTCATGCTTTTCATAGATTTGAAATTTTGTAGGTTTGGACACTTGTGCAAAATGTCTAAGAACTTTTATGTTTTTATAAATGCATTTGGGAAAGTGCATTTAGGAAAATGCCCAAAATTCCCAACAGCATTAAAGACATGAGTCAGTACTGAGTCATCTATCAGTTACCAGTGAGGAGGAGCATCTTCACAGAAGCTGGCATCTGTGGTATCAATCCCATAATCCCATCGCAGCCAATTAAATCACCCATGAAAAGATGTGTGAGATGCAGCCAAGACCATTACTGCTCATTATGAAGGAACCGAACTTTCCTGTCCTGGAACTTCCATAATTCTTAAAAATCAGTCAGGAATGACAGCTGATACCTGGAAAAATGCTACAAATTTGGTATGCTTGCATTTTAATAGCCCATTAAATGGTGGAAGTTAGGTTGAAAAATACAGAATGACTGTAAAATCCCAAGTTCTAGCAGGAGAGATTCTGTGGGGAGATGCTGGCTTGTCCTTAAGCTTCCGTGCTCAGTACATTAACTTCATGACAATGCCATGGCAGTCCCCAGATCCTCAGGAAGTGATTCATCTGGATGTGCTGATTGCAGAGACATCATTATCTGCCTTTATCCTGTTTATTCAGCGCAGTCCTCAGCCTTGTTAGCTTCAAAAGCAAGCAGCAACAGAGGGAGCACTAATCCGTTTATGCTGTTTTTGGAAAACCGGCATCACCATAAGATGGACGTAAATTAGCTTTAACCAGCAGGAACTCTTCAGTTCCTCTGGTTGCAGAGGGCGATCCAGTGACCTGCAGCCGGTCAAGGATGTGAAATGTGATACATCAGCAGACTGGTGATCACACCAAGAAACAAACACTATCACAAAAACAAACATTATCATAGATAATGACTTTGAACTAGGGCTGGGACGATTATTCGACGTAATCGACGATGATGATTATAAAAATGCGTCGACGTGAAATTTTTGTGTCGACGCATTGTGTAAAACCACGTAAATGTTTTGTAACTGCAATGCAATGCTTAATGCAAGTAATAAGCTAAACGTATTGTAATGGAAAGTACTTTATCCCCTCGCGAGCACGTTAACACTGTCCTTTTAAGAATAAAAATAAAACAGTCTGCTAATAACTGAACTTAACTGTCCACTTGATGATCTCTTCGCCACTCGAGAGCTACAATATTTCAGTGTTCCACTAGGTTTACAGCTTGGGGGGGGGCAGATGGACACCGACAGGATTCATGGTGTTCATGTGTTTTTTTAAATGACAGCAGTCAATATAACAACTGAACTAGACATCAGAACATTTTTTTTATGACAATTATCCACAAAATGTGCAGCTTTTGTCAGAGTGAGTGTTGCCATCTTCACCACCCTGGGAACGTTTAAAAAACGCAAATATTTTTGTCTGCTTTTCAGGTGGTTGACACGACATATTTTCCAACGCGCGTTCTCTGTCCTCTGGTGGGAGTGTGCTCACCTGTGTGTCTGTGCGCGCGCATTGGGGAAGAACTCCGCCATGTGCGATACAGAGAGCAGAAGAGAATTGTAAACGTGCGACCGTGTAGAGACAAAAATGACAAGCTATTGTGTAAATAAGATAAATAACATAAGGCTATTTAGTTTGTTTTAAAAAAGGACAATGTATAGACCTGTTCTATAGGAAAGGTAACCTTAAATGACTTCTGTTGTGATCCGACGCTATATAGAAAATAAAATAAAATTAAATTAACTTGAATTTTAAGGGGGTGGGAGGTGCCGTTGGGGCGGGGCGTCCCCCTAATATAATGGTAGGGGAAACACTGTATTTTATTTATTGGACCTGCCACATGGTTTTCATTTACAATACAAAGTTATTCCACTAATAAGCTGACTATTTGTTTATCAATTATATTATTGAATATCTGAAATTCTCATTAACATTTCAATTTATTAAAATATTTCAGATTTGCCTTTTTTGCTAATAGTGCTCTAATGTTTTAATAAATTTAAATGTTAATGAGAATTTCAGATTTGTGTGTGGGGGGGAGGGGATGAATTGTGTTAAATGACTAACTTGAAAATAATTGCTTATCAATAAATTTATCAGATCAATCGAAAAAATAGTTCTTAGATTAGTTGAATAATTGAAAAATAATCGCTAGATTAATCGTTTAAAGAATAATCGTTTGGGATAGCACTACTTCAAACATTATGGATTGCTTGGTGTCCTCGGCAACTAAGTGAGCATTTATTTTGCTTTTAGCCAAACCCAAATCAATGTTTACATCGATGACTAGCAGGTGGTAATTAATACTATGGGAGACCAGCAAATTATCCTTAATACTCTGGGGGACCAGCACATGGTCATTAATACTTTGAGAGACCAGCACGTGGCCAGTAATACTCTGGGGGACCAGCTTGTGGTTATTAATACTTTGGAGGACTAGCTTGTGGTTGTTAATACTCTGGGGGACCAGCACGTGATTATTAATACTCTGGGGGACCAACATAGAATAGAATAGAATAGAATAGAATATCTTTATAGTCATTGCATTGCAACCAATGCAATGAAAAAAAAAGAAGTAATTTTTTTTTTAATTATAATTATCATAATTACATTTTTTATTAAATTAATACTGTGCGAGTCCAGCCCCTGGTCATTATAACTGTCTCAGTTGCGCTCTCAGCTCAGATACCTAGAGGAACACAAAAGTGGCTGCTGAGAGGATATTCAAGTAAAAAGCTGACCATTTCATTCCTCTGCCTTGCAGGTTAATGCACCCTGTGTACCAACTTCTAACTATGAACTGGTAAGAGACTTTCATCCTGTCACTTCTAACGTTGCTGCTTAACCTCTAACCATGCTCTAGTGTTACACAGGGACTGACTCACCCGCTCACTTAGCATTCTGGGAAGTCTCTCCTCTGCAGCACGTGCCACCACACATGTTTGCAATGGGAACAGCTCGCATGGGAAAGTTACTCAGCCCATCCTGAGGGCGGGCTCCCAATTCCTGCTGGACTCAAACGATGCATATGGGAGAGGCCCGGCCTTTTTGGGCTTGCTGCGGCATCTTGCGGGGCCACTCTCCGGGCTTTTTTCATCACCTTTTTACGTTTACGTTTGTATCTGCCAAAATAAGTTGCTCCCCCTGCTGCTGGCCGTCAGCAGACCAGGCTTCCTTCTTCAGATGGATTCCTGTGGCTCATGTCCAGGAACATGTAAGGCCTGTTCTGTTGTTTGTTATAACTTAATTATTAGGTACTGCCGAGATTCCATGAATAAAAAACAAAGGGTTAGAGCCTTTAGGTTGTCTTGGGCAGAAGCTCAGCTTAGTCTAGCACTGAAGCTCACAGTGTTTCATGATCTCTGTGCTCGTTATTTTGTGAAGACACTGCTTCCATCAGTCCTTCCATCCATCTATCAATCCACCTGTCAATCCATTCATCCATCTTTTAGTGTTAATGCTTATTCAGTTAGGATCATGATGGTTCAATATTTATGTGGCAGGTGAGGTACAGACACACCGTCACACATTTTATGAGGTTAAGAATGGATGTCCACTCATTCATGAGACCCAGCCCACATCTCCTGCTCCAGAAACCTGCAGAAGATAGTGCCCTATGGTTCCTGATGCCTGAGTGTAGAATGTGTTACTGGTGGCTTGTAGAAGGTGTTCATAGTAGCTAGGTTCCTGATGTGTAAATGTTGGTGTTCCTGGTGCCCTAGTTCTTAATATCTAGATGTACATCACCACATTGGATATTATCGCTTTCGAAAGTATGTGATCTTTATCTCATGTCCGTAGGCATGGATATGCCCTAAAACCTCATCTATTTATTCCAACCACGCGAAACAATTTGTAGCAGTATGTAGTTTTGCCAGTGGCACACCATGTAGCCAGAAGGGATAGATGGATGGACTCTAGCTGCATTTCTCTTCCCAGTGTCTGTACAGTGGGGACTGGCCAGGAAGATGCAGGCAGCAGACTTAAGGTGGTTTGAACAGCCCTGCAGTTCAAAGCAGCTTGTTTATTGACTGTTCCACAGTCAGCCTGCTGAGGTCTTCATTGGCCAGCTGTAAATCAGCCCTTAATTGGTTTTGAAGAGGTGAAAGGTCTGGATGAGGCAGCATGTCACATGTCCTTTTTAGGGGGTTCGGGTTGCAGGCTCAAGTACAGAGTTCTGCCAGACCTGTGCCTCTCTCATTTGTCCGGCACGGGTTTGTGTGTCCTGTCTCTCTCTGCCAGATCTGTACCTCTCTCCTTTGTCCTGTAGGGGGTCGTGTGTCCTCTCTTTCTCTGCCACACTTGTATCTCTCTCCTTTGTCTTGTAGGGGGTCATGTGTCCTGTCCCTCTCTACTACACCTGTACCTCTCTGCTTTGTCCTGTAGGGGGTCGTGTGCCCTGTCTGTCTCTGCCAGACCTGTGCATCTCTCCTTTGTCCTATAGGGGGTTATGTATCCTGTCTCTCTCTGCCAGACCTACACCTCTCTCCTTTGTCCTGTAGGGGGTTGTGTGTCCTGTCTTTCTCTGCCACATCTGTATCTCTCTCCTTTGTCTTATAGGGGGTCATGTGTCCTGTCTCTCTCTACTACACCTGTACCTCTCTCCTTTGTCCTATAGGGGGTTATGTATCCTGTCTCTCTCTGCCAGACCTACACCTCTCTCCATTGTCCTGTAGGAGGTCAGGTGTCCTGTCTCTCTCTGCCAGACCTACACCTCTCTCCATTGTCCTGTAGGAGGTCATGTGTCCTGTCTGTTTGTACCAGACCAGCACCAGTCTCCTTTTGTCCTGTAGGGCGTTGTGTGTCCTGTCTCTCTCTGCCAGACCTGCACCTCTCTCCTTTGTCCTGTAGGGGGTTGTGTGTCCTGTCTCTCTCTGCCAGACCTGCACCTCTCTCCTTTGTCCTGTAGAGCGTTGTGTGTCCTGTCTCTCTCTGCCAGACCTGCACCTCTCTCCTTTGTCCTGTAGGGCGTTGTGTGTCCTGTCTCTCTCTGCCAGACCTGTGCATCTCTCCTTTGTCCTGTAGGGGGTTGTGTGTCCTGTCTTTCACTTTTTTGACCTCTTTAACTGACTTTTACTATATTCATACTGAATATCCCCTTTCCTGTTACATTCAAGACTTACAGTATACATTTAAAGAAATACCACAGAGATTCGAGGAGGCGAATTTCCAATAAAAGCTCATAAATTCAATAGGAAACACATGGTGGTTGATAAAAGTGGTTCGTTTGTGTAAGGTTTGTGGAACTTTGATTGCTGTGTAAGTAAGAGTATCTGAACACTGTCCTTTTCCCCACTTTAAAAACACACTGATTTACGCATTGATTCAAGCACTCATTAAAGTCGGTGTCCTTTCTGTAGGTGGCTGTGTGCTGAGATGTACGGGGGGGGGTCTCTCCATTTCAGAGATATTACATAAGGCCCCTTCCACTTCCTGCCTCACCCATATTGCACCCCCTTGCCTGATGTTTCTCACTGATGGAAAAATGCCGGGTGTGAGTGGAACTTCTGAGTGCAATGGGATGCTGTGGTTTTCATGTATGCAGGTGGCTGCAGGCAGCTTATAATTTTAGCCCATTTTTACTGCTGGATATATTACTGCAGAAAATGCAGGTTTAGAACTTTTCTTAAATGTTCTCCACCTCCTCTCCTGGACTCCTTCTACTCAGCTTCTCCTGTCACCAGTTGAAGCCATGATCAGCCGCTGCTCTACATGTTGCTAATTTCCTGCCTGCGGAGGACAGTGACCCTGAGCGGGAACAAGCCCGCACCAGAATGCACAATGCTAAGTGCTAATGTGCTACGTGCCGGTCCCACAGCTGCTCACTATGCCGTGCTGCCTTTTTTTGTACTTGCTACAGGATATGGCTCAGGAAATGATTTGTTGTGTTTTCTCTAAGTGGAGGAGAAATGAAAGGGAGAGGTTTTTACCGGTTTTTTACTAAACCCTGCAATCCGCCCCTGTATCTCAGGGCAGGCTGATGGCACTGCCACCCTAATGGTCCTGGCCCGGGACGTTCATAACCAAGTCCAGGGTTCTACTTTTTGAAATGTATTTCAGCATCACTGGTCCTTCCTTGATTTTGACATAGTAACCTGAAGTTGCTTGGCCTCCTGTGCCCCAGTAGGTGGTGTTGTGCTCTTAGTGTCTTCCTCTTTGCATGGATGAGCACCTGTCTGTCTCACCTTTGCTCCTTCCTCTTCTCCTCTCTCCAGCTTGCAGGTCACCACGTTTCCCTGAGACATGCCGAAACTATGGTAAGCACTTGTCACCTTTGTTTTGCTTGCTGAACATTATTCTAGAAGATTTATGTGTTCTAAATATATTTTCTCTTGATTCTGGGTTGTTTTTTAAATCTCTAGATAGAGATTCAACCAGCATGACATTGTTTGAGTTATTTTGAGAATTTTGTGTCTACTCTGCTATTTAATATTTTCCTGGTCCGTAGCTTATTAATAGCATGTTGCGCCTTAAGCCGTAAGCCAAAACAACTCAAAAACAGCTTTTATAATGAGGAGATATATAACCATCAGCTGATTTAGTGTGCTGTGGGGACAATATGATCAAAACCTGTTATTTTGATGTTGTGGGGCCCACAAAAATCTGTGACTGCGATCAAAAAACTAAAAATGCCAAAAGTCTTATATTTTGTTTGGTTCCTTATGGTTTAGGTTAGGGCCGGGTGGGGGTTAAGGTT
>JAODLD010000001.1:51873047-51890898 GCA_026781065.1 Mormyrops boulengeri
TTTTCTCTTTCACTGTTTCCTTTCTTAACCACCCCCCCCCCCCCCCCCGCTGCCAGACTCAGCAGCTAACCCTCTAGAGTATGGAGAGGAAGGTAAGACCTCCATGGTGATCAGTGGTCAGTACCCCCCAGCTATGAAAGTCACCGCTATCCCCTCCCCCCCATACCACCGACATACCTTTGCTTTAGATTCAGTTGTTGCTCTTAAACATTATATTGCACCCCCATTTGAGGTCAGTCTATATTTTTGTCACCCATTCATACATACAACTACTTCAGTTTGGCAGGACAGACAATATGGAGAATGCCAAGAGCCAAATCGCTTGGAGAGGGTCACAGAGAGAGGAGCAGTGTTTGATAGTGCAAGGCAAACAATATATATTACCTCTAAAAATATTTCATACACCAAGAATACACGAAACATAAATGATGAATTTGTTTTGATGTCTCATCTGGACCATTTAAGCCTTTCGCAATAACCACGGGACGATGAGTCATCGTGTTTCATGATGGCGGCCATGATACCTCTGCTGTTTTGGGCTATCATTGCCATGGCGACGCTCATCCTGCATCAGTGTGCTAACAGCGCACTGTCTTTCCACAGAGCCACGCAGCTATGTGGAGTCTGTAGCTCGTAGTGCCGCTGCGGTCAGTGGGGGGAAGCCGGCAGGGGCCCCCTCAGCCCCCAGTTATGCCACCGACAGCCTCGCAAAGCAAACCGGCCCCATCTATACCATGAACCCCCCCTTATCTTCCGGTAGCCCCATTCCAGGTCCTGATGGGTAAGTGATCTTCATGCTGAGTGTCCCTGCTACCCACAATGCATTATAGCGCTTGATTGTATTAAGAACATAAGAAATTTACAAACGGGAGGAGGCCATTCGGCCCATCAAGCTTGTTTGGGGAGAACTTAAATAATAGCTCAGAGTTGTTAAAATGTTATCTAGCTCTGATTTAAAGGACCCCAGGGTTTTAGCTTGTGCTACACTATTAGCCAAAGCTATGTGCCCCAAAGCTGGCTGGCTGCAAGCAGCATATGTACATAACCCACAGAGTGCTTTTGTGATGGGGTCATTCCCTGCAAGATGTATCAATGCAGTCGGTGGCATGAGCTCCTCCTGGAGTTTTTATTGAGAAACACTGATGTCTGATTTACCCCTTTGCTGACAGTGGCCTGTGGACTGTGCCCCCTACTCATCCTCTAGGGGATCCCAGCCCCCACCACCCAGACACCGCTTACCGCCCCCCCTCTTCTTCGTACCCGACCTCTGGCTCAGGCACCGCCACAGGTAGCTATGTTTCTGCTGACTATGGACCCTGCCTGCCGGAGGCCGCCCCTGTCCTGGCCACCCCTGGGAGCCCCAGCACGCTCCAGCACTCAGTGGCTACAAACACGCCCCCCAGCCCTGCCTCTTGGCCCAGGTTGACCAGTCAGAGCAGCCTGACCGCCGATTGGCTTGGGCAGCCAGCCAATGGCAGCGAGCCTGGGCCTGGAGGCGGTTACTTCCCATGCAGCTATGGCACGGATGGGCAGTCCACATCCAGTGGTTATGTCACCCCCGATGTGCCTGTAGGGGGCACCTTCCCGAGTTTGCCCCCATACATGGTGCCCTTGGGCACACAGCTGCAACTCCCGCGCAAGCGAAGCATGTCCAGCGGGGGCGAGAGACCCTCGACTATGCCCTCCTACAATGGCAAAGCGACGGGCCCCTCGCCCCCATCCAGCGGCTATAGCACCCCCAGCACCGGGCTGGTCCACACCCTCTCTGACTTCTCCAGGCTCTCCACGTGCGGTAAGCATGAGCGTCCTGCTGCATACCAGCTATAACAAGGGACCCTGCCACTGCTCATGGCTATGCACTGCTTGCAGAAGGAGGCCCAGAGAACCGTCTGAGCGTGAAGTTTGTGCAGGGCACCTCCCGGTTCTGGTACAAGCCCGACATCTCCCGAGAGCAAGGTAAGCACGGGGGAGAAGGGTGGGCAGCAGGTTGTGAGACCTGCCGTGTTCAGGTTTGAGCAGCACCCAGCATGATCACTTGATCACCTGCAGATCCATAGCCCACTGTGCTACTTTCTGTCCTAACAACAGAAACAGTGGTATTTTCCTTGGAATGAAGTGTTTATTAAGCAGTTTTATGTAATACCGTGGGCTCAGGCTCAGCAACCTGCCCTTCCTTCTCTTCCTCCTCTTCCTCTTGACAGCCATCGACATGCTAAAGGACCGCAAACCCGGCACCTTCGTCATCCGCGACAGCCACTCCTTCCGGGGCGCTTATGGCTTGGCTATGAAGGTGGCCTCTCCCCCACCCACTGTGCAACAGAGTAACAAAGGTGTGATTCTGGCCCTTGTCTCACAGTGTCTGTCACCGTCCTTAAATCTGTTTCACTATTTACACCGCCATGGGTTCTGATTACCATTACTGTCTGTCCAAAAGAGCATCCCACCTGTGTCCTTCCGTCCCACAGGTAGCGACACAGCCCACGAGCTGGTGCGGCACTTCCTAATCGAGACAAGCCCCAGGGGAGTGAAGCTGAAGGGCTGCCCTAACGAGCCCTACTTTGGTGAGTGGGAGTACGGCGTCAGAGGAGGAAGAACATGCACTGGCATTCACAGAATGACAGATCAAAGAACTTTCATTACATGCACTAAAAACTGAATAGTGTAAAACTGCCTTGAAAAGACTCTGTACTGTCATACAGCAGACGGAGAGCAGTATGTAGGGCGTGGCTTTTTTACTTCAGATCTGTACTGATGTCAAACAAATGATTCATAATGACATTTTCAACCATTTTTTATGTATTAGAAACCATTCACTACAAATGTAACCCGGATGTTTAGTCTATGGTGATCATCAAAGCTGTCGTCTAAAATCAAACAGTGAACTGCTGTATCCAGGTTTGTGTAAAGGCTGCAGACAGGAACCATAACAGACCCCCCTCCTTGGGTCATGGGGCAGGGCTCCTCCCACCCTAGAGACTCTGTCAAATGCAGTATCTATACAGCTACAGCCGCTCTTAGCCCAAAAGAGAGCTGTGCTTGTGGTCTGGCTGTGGTGAATTCCATAGTGACGTCCTGTCCTCCGCAGGGTGTCTGTCCGCCTTGGTATACCAGCACTCCATCACCCCACTGGCCCTACCCTGCACCCTGCTCATCCCAACTCGAGGTCAGGACGCCAGTCGGCATTCTAACCCACATCACCATCCAGCAGTAGGGTCATAGTAGTTTAGTATATTGGTATAGTAGGTGTGGCAAGAACAGAGTTATGTGGTCATGATGAGAGTGGGGTGTGGAATTAGGTTATTCGGTGGGTGTGGCTGAGATGACAGTATTGACCATGTTGACTGGGAATACGTTGGGGGCTGGCTGGAGATCAGTACAGAATGTGGCTGTGATGGAAGAGGGTCGGGGCCATTCTGAGGGAGAGGTGTGACTGGGGATCAGTAGAGGTTGTGGCTGTAATGGCAGAGGGGTGGGACCATGCTGCCAGAGGGCATGGTTGGAGATCAATGGGCCGTGTGGCTATAATGGAAAAGGGGTGGGGCCATGCTGACAGAGAGGTGTGACTGAGGATCAGTAGAGAGTGTGGCCAAGTTGACAGAGTGGTGTGCCTGAAAATCTGTAGGGGTGTGGCTGTGATGGCAAGGGGTGGGTTCCTGCTGACAGAGTTTTCACTGGGGATCAGTAAGGGGGTGAGTATCTAAATTACTTTTTGACCTGTAGATTTTTCTGTGGAGCGCTTGGACATGGCCTCTATTAGTGACATCACTTCAAATCTACGGAGGCAGGGTGCAGGTAAGGACCCCCTCTGTGATCTCGTAAGAATCATGTCACCGATTAAGTTCTTCACATTTCAAATCAATTCTGTTGTGACTTTCATGCGACCGTAGCGCAGAGGCCCGCAGCTGAATCCCATGGTAAACACACCTGCTGGCTTCTCTCTGTCTTTTTGAGCTTGCGCTCTGACCTTTTCAAAGCTGTTATGCATGAGGTTCCTAACAACTGTGACCCAGGGCCCTCCTGAGGGGCCACACGCACCTGTGTGAACTTTGTGATCTCTCTGTGACCCCAGAAAAAGGCATGAAACCTGAAGACATGCATGCTGGTGTCATGTGTCTACTGCATCTATGTGGAAATGCAGAAATACTGACCTAGAATGCTGTTTTCTTTTCCCTGAAATGAATGTGCAGTAAAAACAAGCTGGAAAAGCACATGGTCTCTGGGCTCCATCATTCAGTAACATAGCTCCAATGCTGCGATTCAACTGATGGCTCATTCAGGCTTAATTCATCTAGAACAAATCCCTGTCCATTCAGCGGGCACCCAGGACCGCTATCACACCTCAGCACCCAGGACCGCTATCACACCTCAGCACCCAGGACCGCTATCACACCTCAGCACCAGGCGAGCGATCACACCTCCTGCATGTTAATCGGAAGGCTTTCTCACCATCTTTTTTCTTCTGCAGCATGTAACGTTCTGTACATAAACTCCGTGGACATGGAATCTTTGACGGGCCCCCAGGCCGTGGCCAAGGCCGTGTCCATGACCCTGGGGGCCAGCACGCAGCCCACCCCCACCATCGTCCACTTCAAGGTGTCCGCACAAGGTATCACCCTCACTGACAACCAGAGGAGGTGAGTCAGGGTCAGTGGACGGTGGCAATGCTAACATGCCTGGGATGGTGGTCGCAGTACAGGAGGAGGTGATTTTACAAGAACTGACCAGTCCTCCCTGATGGTATCTGTTGTATAGTTTGATGTCACCCATGTGTCACCTAAGTGGTCACTCAGCTGAAATGGGCTCCCTGATGCTGCCTAACATGATGGGGGGGGGGGTGATCCTCTGAGGGCCACGTGCCAGCCACGAACTAACCCTACTTCATCTCCCTCCCTCCAGAATATTCTTCCGACGCCACTATCCCATCAACACCATTACCTTCTGCGACGTCGACCCCCAGGACAGGAAGTGAGTGTCCGCGTGCTGGCGAAGTGTGGCAATAGTACTGTCTGACGTTGAGTCAGCTGATGAGGGATGACCATTGTTTTTAAACACTTTTACAGGTGGAAGAAGGCAGAGGGTGGCTCTGCAAAGTGAGTGTTAATCATGGTTAGACCCAGAGTCCAAACATCATTTTCAGCAGCCCCCTAGTGATGACAGGATCCTCCTGCAAGGACTCCCTGAGATGCATCTATATAGAAGGGAGATGAGCTTTTTGTTGAAAGCTATTCTAATGCTTATTTAAACTAAAGTTAGATACTATATGCTGTATATGTCCCTGTCACTGAGATAAGCTGTTAGAATGTGGATGATGGATAAATGGATAGTATGTATGTATTATTTAAAATCAAGCACTATATGAAGATTTGATAGATGTTTCATTTGTTGATCTGTGGTGTTTAAAGCGTTTGTTAGTAACTCTCAGTTTTGTCTTGGTTAGATTCTTTGGGTTCATAGCCCGGAAGCAGGGCAGTATGACAGACAACGTGAGTCACCTGTTTGCAGAAATGGACTCTGAACAGCCAGCCTCGGCCATCGTCAGCTTCGTCTCCAAGGTCCTGACCGGTTCGCAGAAGCGCTAAGCTCCCCTGGCTGCCGCTTCTTCACCCAGTACACTCTTGAAAACTCTGACACGCTGCCATTCTTTGTTTATCGTTTCTGTTTATTTCCCTTTTTTGACTTTATTCTGAACAAGCAAGGAGTTGTCAGGTAGCAGGTCTCCTAAGACATCAAGGAAATTATGTCAGTGCATAGTACAGGAGGAAAAACACGAGCTAAACAAACAGGCAATGGAAAGCAACGTCGACAGAAGGAAAGTGGCTTTTTAAGGGCTTTGGATTAATTTACCAAAGTAAAGAATAAATTCAAAATACATATTTATTGCAGCTAAAATGCTTGAAGGACTTCTGAAGCCAAGACAAAAGTCTGTGTCTTAATTTTTTTCCTGAACGTTATCTGTCATCTTGCCACTAAGCCTATTAAAGCTCTTTAATGTTTCAACTTGGTATATCCTCGGTAGCCATTTGCAGTAATCATGTGCAGTGAGAGATTCTGGGCCATTCCAGGCTCTGTCTGTCACTGTCTGTGCTGTAAAAACATTTCTTTCTTATAAAGCACACACCAAATACATTGTATACTGTAGATACTTTAATTGTTCTCAGTGACTTTTTTAGGACTCTCTCTAGGCTTGAGCAGTCAGTCCTTAATTTCAGCCACAGATTACTTAATCCTAGCTCTCAGCAGTGAGGTTTGATTATTGCTGCCTGAAGACATGGACTGCTGGTCCTGAAATGGCATTTCTGTCCATTTAGTGGGCAGGGGTGTGGGGGAGCAAGGGGACCGGGTCAAATCCCCATTGCACAGGACACCGATGCGGGGTCTCGTGGCAGTTTAGTGTCACGTTGTTGAAGCACAGGACTTGGTTGTACTTGTCACTCTGTAGACTTCTTAATCACACACGTCTCTGCTTGCACAGCCTTTGATTCATTTCCAGGTTTACTGGAAAGAGGTGCAGTGACTCTGTGTCAGGTCAGGTGAGGATGTATTAACTCATATATACGTGTATATTCCATGATTACCTACAGCTTTACAGCTTTGAAAAAACTATTTTTGTTACAATTAAAAACATTCAAGTATATATATACACACACACACACACACACACACATACACAAACACAGTCGAGACCGTAATTATTCATACCCCAGGCAAATTTTGACTTGAGGTTACTTTTATTCAACCAGCAAGTTTGTTTTTGATTGGAAATGACACAGGCGTCTCCCAGAAGATAATAAGACGATGTACAAGAGGCATCATTGTGGGAACAAATATTTCTCAGCTTTTATTTACATTTGAACAAAGAGTGGCATGTGCAAAATTATTCATACCCTTCTCAAGAATCAATAGGAAAGCCTTTATTGGCGATTACAGCAATCAAACGCGTCCTATAATTGCTGACCAGCTTTTTGCAGGTCTCCATTGGTATTTTTGCCCATTCATCTTTAGCGATAAGCTCCAACTCTTTCAGGTTCGAGGGTCTCCTTGCCATCACCCTGATCTTTAGCTCCCTCCACAGATTCTCAATGGGATTCAAGTCAGGACTCTGGCTGGGCCAATGCAAAATGTTAATGTTTTTTCCGCTAAACATTTCTTCACTACTTTTGCTGTGTGTTTTGGGTCGTTGTCATGCTGAAATGTCCAGTGGTGCCCAAGGCCAAGTTTCTCTGCATACTGCCTAACGTTGTTGTTGAGAATCTTGATGTATTGCTCTTTTTTTATGGTGCGGTTTACTGTGATTAGGTTCCCTGGTCCACTGGCTGAAAAACACCCCCGAAGCATTAGGTTCTCACCACCATGTTTGACAGTGGGAATGGTGTTCTTAGGGTTAAAGGCTTCTCCTTTTTTACGCCAAATGAAGGATACATCATTGTGGCCAAACAATTCAATTTTTGTTTCATCTGACCATAACACAGAACACCAGAAGTCTTCTTCTTTGTCCAGATGAGCATTTGTAAAGGTCAAGTGGGCTTTTGTGTGCCTTATCTGGAGAAGCAGCATCCTCCTTGGTCTGCGTCCGTGGAACCCAACATTGTGCAGTGTCCGTTTTACTGTCTGCCTTGAGACGTTGCCACCAGCAGAGCCCAGATTCACCAGGATGACCTTGGAGGTGATCCCTGGATTCATTTTCACATCTCTCACTATCCTCCTGGCCAGCACAGGTGTCACTTTTGGCTTTTTGACCACGTCCTCTGAGAGTTTCCACTGTGTGGAACATCTTGTATTTTTTAATAATACTTTGCACTGTAGCCACTGGAACTTAAAAACATTTAGATATGGCCTTCTGGCCCTTTCCTGACTTGTGAGAAGCCACAATGCGCAGCCGCAGGTCCTCAGAGAGCTCCTTTGTCTGTCCACAAACCAACTGCCGAGAGCTGCTGTTTTTCACCTGTTGAGTTGATTAAAACAGCTGTTCCCTTATCAGGGAAATTTGGATGCTTTAGAACAGCTTGAACTATTTGGAATGGTATAGAACTTTGGATTTTCCCATAGACTGTGACGGTTTGCAAAAGGTATGAATAATTTTGGACATCCCACTTTTTATTCAAATGTAAATAAAAGCTGAGAAATATTTTTTTCCACAGTGATGCCTCTTGTACGTCATCTTATCTTCTGGGAGACGCCTGTGTCATTTCCAATGAAGAACAAACTTGCTGGTTGAATAAAAGTAACTTTAAGTCAAAATTTGCCAGGGGTATGAATAATTCCGGGCTTGACTATATATATATATATATACACACACACACACACACACACACACGCACACACACACACGCACACACACACACCTTGTAAAGCGTATGTATGGTGAAGCCTGTCATCATGTGTAGGACTTTTTCCTCTCAGTATTTTCCAGCTTGTTAGACAATGTTATTTTCAGCACTTAAAGAGCTTCAGCAGTATCATTTGAAAAACACAAAGAACCGGCTTATGAGAAATTATGAAAGTATGAAAAATAATCAATTCTTATGAAATAACCTTTTTTGCTCATAGTGTAAGGAATAGGTACGGAGCCCAAATAGGTGTTACGATAGAAAAAATGTCGTTTCCTAGTAATTCGTGGGTTCGAGTTAGTAAATCACGCGCTCGAATTAGTCACCACTTAGAGAGCACGGTTTAGTAACTTGAGCGAACGAATTACTAACTCGACAGCACGGATCACTAACTCGATGGCACGAATTACAACTGGAACGCACGGATTAGTAAATGGAGCGCATCAATTATTAAGAATTACTACGACACTATTTTTTTTCTACCGTGACACCCGTAGGAGCTTCGCAGATACGTCACGTCCAAGAGCAAAACATTTAGCTGGTTATGGCGTGTTAGCGCACTGATGCACTTTTTTAGTTATTTGCTTCCACCTTGTGGTGCACTAGGTCATTGCTCATAATGGAAGATTTATCAAGTGCGCTGTTGTGGAATAGTAAAACACCATGCATATTTGGCAGGGCAATAGATCATTATCGCCGCCCTGTGGTGGTCTGTGCTTTCCAGCTTTTTTATTTAAGACATTTAAAAGCACATATAAAAACAATTGAAACTGATGTCTGTACTCAGTATAATCCCTAAATCACAGTGAGATCACATTAATGCAGAAGGTGATGTGTGTATATATGGCCAGTCTTTGGAGGCATATTTCAGATGCAAAATAAACCAAAACCAAAACCAAAAAATAAACCAAATGCAAACAGCTCAAACTGTGCCAGCTGGACCTGTTTGGGTTTAAATATATTCATATTTGCCAAAGATATTGAGTCATACCTGAGAATGTTTTGATATTTCATCAGCGAATATCAGCTCACTTGTCCTTGGGGTTTGCAGTACTGAAAGCCACAAATGTATGATGCTGTTTTCTGTCTCTCTGCATGAGTTCTTTCCTTCACTCTCTTACTTTTCCTTTGAGGAGTAAAGAATTCGATCTAATTTTACCCCAAGATCATATGGAAGTTACATACTGTATGAGAAGGGACAAAACTATTTAACATTTTAATTTGACAGTAACCCTTGCATTTTCAAATGATAGCAAGGCAGCTGAATTGAGAATTTTCATTGTGATGCATAAGTTCCAGATAATAATTTAAATTTATTGAAGAAGGTGCACCTCATGGCCTTGTTCTTAAAACTCTAATTCTCAGAACACTAACTAACCTTACCACTGACACCTTTTGAGAAATGCTCTGGCATTTATATTGCTGGGCTTCTATCTGTGATCTTTGACAATGAGAGTTATCCTACTCAACAGTATTATATCCAGCATGACAAAGCCATTCGTGTGAAGAAGAAGGAGCTGAATGGACAGTTAACACAGTGAACATGAACACTTGTTCACCGGTGTTTATCCAGGTGGTTAATGACCTGGAGCACGTGAATGTGGTGCTTCGGCTGTACATTATGTTGGTCTGTGTTCAAATTACATTATATTGTACGGCATTGTTGTTTCTGAAAGATTCCAACAATAAAAGCAGCGTTGAATGACAGCTGTGCGAAAGAGTGCATTCTTTCTTTACCCTGGTCCATGTGGTCTGTGGTGAGCTGCTCTTTTGTACAAGACATATATTGCCTGGAACTTGGAACCACCATGGCCATGATGGAATGACCAGTAGTTAAAAATGGTTAGATAGATGGAATATTTCTGTGAACTGGAGCTTTGCTGTCTTTTTGTCAAGAGCTCAGGAAATGTCAAATTAAATAAAATCAACTTCCGTTGACATGATGTAAAACCAGGAAAAAGATACAGTGAATTCATTTTCAAATTTGTGGACATATTAATGAAAATCTATCTCCAGGCACCTGATAACGCAAAACTGACTTCGGATTATTGAGTTACTGCGTGACAAAGAATGAAATCCCCACGCTGTATGATTGGATTGGAAACATGCAATACATTAGCTGTCCACTTGGTGTCAGCGTTTGTCTTTCAAAATTGGGTCATGGCTTGAAATTCAATGCTTACTTCAAGGACATTTTAAAATATCTTATTGACACGGTATCTCCCCTGTGTCACCGCTGAAATTTATGTAGATGATATCTTTGAATATCTTTGAGAAATAAGTTCTTGGTAACATTTATCTTTCCTTAGAAAAGATATGGAGTCACACTGCATACTGAAATGGTTCTTGAGTCAGTTTCAGCAGTTTATCCATACTGTGGGTTAACAAGGAAGCGTGCCTCTCTTGCGGACATCATGAAACATAGGAGAACACAGCATTCACTTGTTTTATTGTTTGATTCACGTAACTTTCTTCTCTCATCATGTTTATATTTTTTATAAGATATCATCATCATTCATCAAGAAGGCAGGTTACACACCACTGCCTAGTCATAGAGAATACAGGATGTAGAGATGCTGTGTGTTTGTGCACGTGTGTGTGTGTGTGCATGCATGTAAACATATGCTTTAACTTGGAGAACACATCGGCAAAGACAGGGGTCCTGCCTCCCCAAAGAGTGCATCCCTGGAACAGGCCAAGGAAAGAAAACATGTGGTGAACATGTGTTGCTGTTACTATGGAAACAGCCTTCAGAAAATGGCACTGGGCACTTTGGTCATGCAGGAGCGAGTGGTCACACGCAACGGGGGCTGTGAGGTCCAGTGTGGGACTGCTTCAAGCGCTTCGCTCTCACTCAATGGTACTTTCAGGGAATCCCGGTTGCCCTATCAACCGCCAGCACAGCTGTCTTCACCTAATTTCTGGCAGAGGCTGGAGTTAGCACCAGGACCACTGAGTCCCACAGGGCAGGGTGCAATTACAGATACGCGCTGCCTTCCAGCATGTGACCTCCATCACTCCAAGCCCTAAGCCCCAGAAATAGCAGGCATGTGCTGAGATGTATGGGCGTGTGTGTGTGTGTGCTTGATATGTGCATGTGTGTGTGTGCTTGATATGTGCATGTGCATGTGTGTGTGCTTGATATGTGCATGTGCATGTGTGTGTGCTTGATGTGGGCATGTGCATGTGTGTGTGCTTGATATGTGCATGTGCATGTGCGTGTGCTTGATATGTGCATGTGCATGTGTGTGTGCTTGATGTGGGCATGTGCATGTGTGTGTGCTTGATGTGGGCATGTGTGTGTGCTTGATATGTGCATGTGTGTGTGCTTGATATGGGCATGTGCATGTGTGTGTGCTTGATATGTGCATGTGTGTGTGCTTGATGTGGGCATGTGCATGTGTGTGTGCTTGATGTGGGCATGTGCATGTGTGTGTGCATACATCTATGTATACGTCTCTGTATGCAATATGCGCATCTCTATTTGTATGTTTATGTGTATGTTTCCTAATCGATTACTTTAATTTTGATCTACTGTTATATAGCGCCCTTCCTTTTATATTGTGCCCCACCCCATATCAAAGCTAGAAGCACACATATCTAGTACTAGTGCATGTGGGCTGGGCTTTGCAGCACCGCTTTCAATAATGAGTGAATATCATCTGTGATCTGTCTTTCAGCTCCAACCTAGACTCCACCATGTGACAGGAAAGGGGGGAGAGAGGCTGCAGAGGCCAGACCTCCTGTAAGGTGACGGGGGTCAGGCAGGGGACCTGGATGGGGGCCTGCTGGGGGGTGGGGTGTGACAGAACCCATGCCATCGACTTTGAAATGGGGGAGGCCACCTCCCACCAAGCAGCTGAACACCAACAGACATGCTTCTACAAGTCACTGGGCCAGTTGGACAGCCCTGTCGGATCAAACGGGAAGGTGCGGAGGGCTGGACGAGGGTTCATCATAAGTTCCATTGACGATACACAATGACCCACCACATTCATAACGTGCCCACTGTAAGGAATGCACACATAAGCGCCTTCCCCACCGAGTGATGTATCACCTTATGTAGCTGGCCAGCTGGGCATGCTGGACATGGCAGAGCTGAATGATGGATCAGTATGAAAGACATCTGATTGACTGACGGTGTCATAGGGATGCGCCTGAAGAAAGTGCTAAGCTGATTGATTTGATCCTTCATTCTCAGCTATAGCATCTGAGGTGTTTTGCAGCTAAAACGCACTGAGGCTGTGAAGATGTGATGGATTTCTTTCCCTAGCAGTTAATGTCATATATGCTTAATTCTGCTGAAACAGCAAACAAGAAACAGTATTACACTTACTTTTGGCAGAACGTAAATTGTGAACTGACGTCTGGAGCGTGTCCAGCCAGACCAGCGGCAGACTGCAGAAAACACACTCATGGGCCAGGAACCATCCACACGTCGTCTGGCACGCAGCACCTTGGCACCTACCTACTGTAGGAGGGGTGTCTATGTGTTTGAGGAGGGTCAGCTTGTTCTTGTCCATGGCCCCCTGAAGACCAGGACACGAGAGAATGAACTGGGGGGGACACAGAATTAGTGTGAGAGGCAAAAAGGGCTCCAAACTCAAACAGCTCCATGTGACACGCATGATCTTTGAACTGAGCACCATCAGGATCACATGGTGAATATGAGGAGTGTGTTTAAGATATTAGCAGCAGGTCCTTTAAGTTGCGAGATGGGGCCTCCATGAATGATTAGACTGAGATCTAGAGGACAAGTCAACACTTTGGACCAGGGGCATTGGAAATGGGCGAGGTGGGGGTAAATGTGTCATCTCCAATATTGGCAAATCTCCCCCTTTCTTCCAAAACAACGAACATGAATAAATCTCTATTTAGGGCTGAATGACACTGGAAAATATCCTAACTGCACTATTTTTGGGCTTTGCAATACCCATTCTTAATGGCACTGTTTAATGCATTTCCATTGTGATACAGATGAAACAGATCAGACATACAGTATTAGGGGCATGTTCCGTTGTGTTCCTCTATCCTTTATTAAGAATCTGCGTGTTACTGAGGACGGGTTGCTGCACGTGCAGAACATGAGGACAAAGCATGTATGTAACGACGACTGCAGTCCTATATCCTTCCACAATGTGACTATTGCACGTCTGCCCATTGTGCAATATACATAGCACCCCCACCTTTTGCCCAATTTATAATCACACCCTTGACAGGCACCACTGCAATGAGATAATCAATGTTATTCCCTTCACCTGTCAGTGGTTTTAATGTTATGGCTGATTGGTGTATATACACATTATAATTAACAGACACCCAAAATAGCAGTTTATAGGTGGATATTTCGTAAAGTCACCAGGATTATGAGCCTTTTTTACAGTGTCACAGTGTTATGGGGAAAACGAAATACCAGAGTGTGAGAACTTTCTCCTTATTTATTATTAATATATAAACCCTGACGTCATTGGCCTTGACACCCTTCTGAATGTGACTTCCCTTTCACTTTCCTGTCTGGTTCTTTCTTACTTGAGTTTTGATTTGTTCAGGTTTACCTTCACTGTCTCAAGTATGAAGCAGTCCAATTAGTCTGATTAATGCAGCAGACGAGCACAGAGCAATCGGGACTGACTTTCACGCATGCTTAATGGAGCCTGGCATGTGCAGGCCACAGACGGGCCACCGAGAATATTCTGCTGCATGTGCTTCATGGAAGCCGACCTTCACCTCATCTTTGGTAGAAGATGTGAAATATGACTTTGCTCTAATAGGAAACACACGCTGCACATCCAGTGAGCTCCATTCCTGGATAGCAGAACCCAGATGCCTGTTAATGGGCTTGGGGATTCGGGGTCCAAGAAGAACTGCCATCCATATAAGTTTACTGTCTCATCACTAGACCCCCGGACTGGTGCATAGGGATGGGGGCGGGGCCTCTTGACGAGGCTGATTAGTGAATTTAATTAAAACGAAGAGCAGAGCTTGAAGGGGCCCTGAAGCTGTTCATGATGCAGCTTCTGCCCGGACAGGTGACATGCTTCGCTGCTGCTGATCTAATAAAGATGAACTCATGGCATGAAGGGAATCGTGGGATACGTACCAGTCAATGCAGGTCACTGGTGAGGTCACCAGTCATGGTCACGATGTGTTTCTGTGATTTCCAAGACATGGTGACATGAAGAGATCGTTATGGCATTTTCCCGTAAATTTAGCCAATCCTGCTCAATCCAGCAGCCATGATGAATAGAACACTCTCCATCGCACCTCCTGGGGACATCCTGCTCACACCTACAGGGGGGACAAGACATGTCAGGTCACACAAAGACCCCCGTCCACTGCAGACATCCCTCTCTTGGGCACCTGGTGTCATGATAAATGGTTAATTTGTCAGTCAAGACTGTGGAGAAGCTCCGTATTACTAAATATGTTTAGTCAAATATGAGCAGATGTCATATTTGTCAGAGATATTATTAAAAATATATATATATATATGAGCAGATGAAAGCCCTCCCCTGCCCCAACCCTGTCGGTGCCCAGCTGGCCTATGTGTACCATCAGGGGCTCCAGTGACCTTTCCTCTACACCTGTAGCAGACATGAGTCTCTCCCCATGTCACACTGAAGCTCCTCTCGCTGTCAGCCGACACTCAGGTCTTCCGCCTGTTTCCACTGTCTGGTGACGGTTAGACCCCTGAGTGAGGTTTCTCCCAAGCAAACATATGCACACGCATGCTGCATGGGAAAAGCTAGCACAGAAGTACGGCCCAAAAACACATAGGCCTTCTCAGAGCCCAGGGTGTCTCATAATTAATCCCGCAAACCATTTTTGTTAATGAACTTCATATGTCATTAGAAAAAGGATTAAAGAGATCAGGGGATCTGTGATTAGTGTCAGGGCTGAGAGATCTATTTTCCTCCCTGTGAACGGAGTCTTCAGGCTGGTGTCTTTAATATGAAAATGTTTCGGCATCCCCTCATCTCCGTAGATGTTTGTGCTGGTCCACAGAATGGTCTGTGTCATTCTGACTGCCCTGCCCCTTCACATATCCTGTTTTCGTACTCATAAGCATCTGCTGATTAAATTGTTATACTTCATAAACATTTGCAGCGGAGAGAAGGCCACAGGATAGTCTGCATTTACCTCACATTGCTAAGACAGGTTGTTTTAGGCACTGTGCTCTGTACTGCCCCGTTGTGGAAATCGGCAGCTACACACCTATAGCCAGCCTGGAAAAGCATTGCTTTGAAGTGCCTCCTTGGATGTGAGTTCAGCTGGACTGTTGCGTCTCTGCAAGCTCACCTCTTATCTGCCCCTTCTGCACAAGCTGGCTGTCCACATTCTGAAGGAGATATAAAGACATGAAAGCAGAAGCTCTGTAGATGTGATTCTTCAGGGAGTCCACCAGTTTGGTCATGTGACACACACAGGCCCTGCATCTGCTCTGACTACCTCCCAGCAGCCCTTGCGTTAACATCTCCCTGTGGTTTTGCTGTTTGGGATGGACATCTATGCCACAGCGTCATTGTAAACGGAGGTCCCCTTGTTTGCTGCCCAGCATTAGCAAGCTAACAAGGCATGTCACTGTCAGCAAGTTCCACATTAGACTGAAATCACTAAACAGCTAGGGTGCGCCGGGCCCCAGGGTGAAGGTACACACGCCAGTGATATCACTTCCTGTTTTGATATATCCTGCTGTATTTCTGACGTGCTTGTGGGATGTTGGGCTGTGTGGCTCGTGAAACACTCCCTGGCTCTGGTGTTGTGTGGTGTAGGAAAGGCCATGCTTACTCCACAGAGATATCAATGGATGCTGTATTTCACTGCGGTTACGTGCAGCGTGAGGGAACCTCATGACTTACTGTCAACACGCATTAAACTGGACTTATTAATCTGTCAAGTACATACATTTGTAGGGATACCTGTGGTTCGCTGTGTTCATCTTTATGCACGCATTTGATGTGTGTAAACTGTTGGCTGACTTCTTGTCTTAGGTTGTGCGTGAGTATGTGTGGTGTTCTTGGGCCTGGGAGGTTAGGGATAAGCTTAGTGCAAGAACGCTAACATTTAGAAATGAAAAAGCATGTACAAGATTATGGAGGCTGTCCATGGTATTCAGCTGGACTGAGGGAAAGAGGGCTAACACACAGGAGCTTTAGGAAAGAGACTGAAACACAGGGATAGGGGAGGGACAGGTGCATTATGGGAGAAGAACTGAGACAGAAGAAGGATTGAAAACCTAGCTCATGGCAAACAGTCAAAGCTCAGCCATCATTACTCAAAAAGACTCTCTCTTCTCTTAATTTCCAGTCAAACTAAAATCCATCAGTGTGTGTCTGTGCCTTGCAGAGGAAATCACGGCCGTCCCACCCTGTTTAAATCCAGCGGAACACCAGGGGCACCTCCAGGACCTGGTGTGACAGGTACTTACCTGAACCCCCCCACCCCTAGGAGATCAAGTACCATACATGAACATTTGGTGTGCAGAAGCCGTACCCTCCAGCACGCAACCTCAACACCCAACAGCTTTAGCTTTCAGCGGGGTCTTCATGACAGGTGCAACGTAAGCTGTGTGGAGCTTCCTGGTGAACTATGGAGTTGCGCTGGCCATTTGACCAGACAGCTGGGGTGTTAACAATGCTGGGTGGGAGTGAGGGTGAACAGCTGGCCCGGAGGGAGGGGCCCTGCACATTGGAGCCTAGCACACCAAACCAGTATATCTTGTTTTAATTAATTGCTTTGGGGAGCTTGGGAAAAACCCTCTTCATTAATTTCAGCTCAGACTTTAGGTGGTGGTTTTCCGGCTGATCGTTGCTGTTTACTGTAAGCTGTAAAAGTCAGAAATTCCCAGAAATGCCTTGATTTTCTTTGGTCGCACTTTTCACCCTCTCTGCTCATTCCTGCTTCTTTCTCAGATCTGATGCAAGCAGACCTGATTCCCACAGCTGTCGAGGTGCCATCGGAGCCCCCAACCAAAGCCTCACGCCACCGTTTCTGTGGTCCAAGCACCCCAAAGCCAAGAAAACCAGGAAACGATTCCAGTTCCATGGGCTGGAATCCTCACGTTGTTGAGGGGGTGTACATAACTATTAAAAATTCAGACTGATCTCCCAGAATACCTTGCATATTGTCAATTTGCCTTCCAGTGCTCAGCTTGCTTGGGAAAGTCTGGTTGAGGCCTACATTTTCCTCAAGATTGTGGGAACGCGATCCCAGCCCTCTACTATGCTGGAATGCCTTCTGAGCCACGTCTGAGTGGGCAGCCTGCATGGATGTGTCTCCAGGTGGCACACAGAGGACCTGGCTGGTTATGTGAAGAAGGAAGGACCTGGCTTTGCCAAGTGGAAGAGGACAGCTGTCACTCCGGAAGCAATACTTCGGGAGTATCCTGTTATAAACAGGATGTGAAGGCAGGAGGTGAGAGAAATCTCTGACGAAAAAAAACATAAGAACATAAGAACATAAGAAATTTACAAACGAGAGGAGGCCATTCGGCCCATCAAGCTCGTTTGGAGAGAACCTAACTA
>JAODLD010000001.1:51905235-51924240 GCA_026781065.1 Mormyrops boulengeri
ATGTGACACCCATCAATATTTACCCAAAGAACCCAATTAGCTTGCTGAGCACCTTAAAATAGTGTCACTGGATCTCCCGGTTCCGCCCACTGGGCTCAGGTCTTACATTTCAGATGAAGTGGATCTTCCTCGCCACATTCGTGGCTCACTCTCAGAGGGAGTGCAGAGTCATGAGGTGTTAGAGGCCTTAGTCATGAGGTGTTAGACACGGGAGACCTATGAAAATGGTGAAACTGACAATTTTCTGTCTACTTACTATTTACTTATGCTGCCAGGTAAACAATCTCTTTCTAAACTCAAAATGTAGTAACATGAGACACCGGTTAAGATCTGCTTCAAACAGGTATAGATTTAGATCTGTAGATTTCTCTAAGCATGAGTGCAGGGTGTCTAACATGTCACTAAAGCACGTGAAGATTTCTGCTTCATTTTTTTAAGGTGACATCAGCTCACGCTTGTTAGATCTGCGCAACCAAACCATCGCTTCAGGAAGAAAGGCTGAACCAGCCTGTGGGCAGGTGACTGTGAGCAGACCACACAATCTGGGCTTTCATAGCTGAAGGTGCAGGGTTCCTGGCTCATGGTTTCTGGGGCTCGAGGAGCACCACCCAATTTCAGCCTGATTGAGGCTCAGTTTGGGGTCGCAAGACTTGTGACGAAAGGTCACCATCTGCCTAAGATTCTGAAAGGTTTTGCGCTTTGGTGCACATTTAAAATGTCAAGCAGTTTCTAACCCATTCAGAAATACATGCGTGAAACTGCTGGGCAAGCACCTTGCAGACCTTTAAAAATACATACGTGTGTCTATTACTGTAAAGCAAATTGACACCCGGTGCATTGAATTTTGTGTGACGGACGGCCTCCAAAAATAGACGATGGTTCCAAGATCGAAGACTGTTAAATGAAGGGACTGCAAATAATACTTTGTTAATAGTTAATTAAGCTGTCATTGGCACTTAGTTACACATTTATGAAGTGCTAACTATGGCGACAAAGAGACACGATACAAAACGCAGACAGACATGAGCCTGGTCATGCTAAAAGCGGGTCAGAGAACAACAGAAGCATTGTCTGCAATTCATCACAAATTTAAGAGGAGGTCATGTCGTGCCTGTTCTAAAATATTCAGACTGGCCATATAGCCTTACTGTGTTGTGTTAAACATGCATACAGTCAATATTTCATTGTGCTTTATTCCTAATGGGAAGAACAGTGCAGAGCAGTACATTAGCTAACTGCTGATACTGAACGCTTCTACTTTTTAGGTTATTTCCATGACAATATCATGCTTAACACTTACCCTGTGACCGGCTACAGTGCATGAGAAAGCTTATTTCTGTATAAGAAATGACCCATTACTGTATGCATTTGTGTTCCCTATAGAAGGATAATTTCCCTCTGTTTCACGTTATCAGAAAAAGCCTTTAAATGAATAAAAAGAGACTCTTTTAAATACAGCCTTGATTTGTCACTTCTCTGGTGTAATTCAGTAATGGGTGCTGACTGATGTCAGAGGTCATTTTTGGGTGAGCAATTCATAGTCTTCCAGTGGTGTCATATATTTTTTTCACCACAAAGCCATTGACAGGGGGTTTAAAGCAGGGCACTCCAGAAACAGGAGAAATCTTGGTATGGTATTAAAATGTACTTTTCTACTTGTTTTTTTACTTGTATGAATCATATGAGGAGATAGAAGTGGCCAACACCCGAACATGTCTTTACTGGTTTACTGGTTTTAGTAATGGCTGTAAGTTTCTTCTGTCAAACAGACTCAAGCGAGACATGAAAAAAGACAGAGCGTGGAATTTCTTGGCTTTGAAGGAAGGGCAGGGATGGATGGATGGATGGATGGATGGCATTTAAGGATCAGGAGGGGGGTCGGCCTTAAATCTGCAGAGCCCCTACCCAAGCACAGCCCGGGGTATTAAAAACTACAAGCTGTATGATGATGTACTGCATTATGCTCCTCCTACAAGTCCTCTATCTGCTTGCAGGGTTTAATTCTGCCCTCGCTGACTTGCTCTGACTTCACACCAGAACAAAGACCGCTTCAATGTTCCAGTAAGACATCGTAACATAAATAATCGCTCTGATGATTCGGATTGGCGGGAAGTCTATTTTTAGTGGCATTTGGCTGCTCCATGTTGGAGGGGAGCATCGAGTCCACACACATCCGTCATGCTCCCAACACCGCGAGGGTGCTCGCTTTCTGACATGCTCCAAGGGGGATTTATTGTTATTAAAAATGATAAAACAAATGAACCCAAAACACAGGAAAGAACTGGCATCCGTTAAATAGCTAGTAGGCCAATCTTCGAGGAATATAGGGAGCCTGGAGCCTCTCCCAGGCCAGGGTACATAGCGGACGGTCCGTCACAGGGCACAAACACTCACGCACTACGAGTAATTTAGTAGCAACAAATAACCTGACTGTAGGAGGAAACCTGCATGACCCAGGAGGAGCACGCAAACTCACACACGCAGAGCAAAGGCGCAATGCAAACCCCCAACCTTACAGCTGTGAAGCAATGGTGTCATCCACATGTCATCTATATCCATAGTGACAAATGGCCTTTTTTGTGACCATGTCGGTGAAAGTTTATATTTATCAAAATCCATCTGTTTCGCTTACCAGCCAAAAGAATTGAAATCAAGTGAGATCACATAATCACAGTGTAAATCACAGCCTAATATCACAGTGTAAATTGCAGTGTAAATCACAGCATTAATCAGTGCAAATCACAGGAGAGATCGGAGGGTAAACTGCAGTGTAAATCTCAGGGTAAATCAGAATGTAAATTACAGGGTAACTCTCAGAGTAAATTGCAGCATGAATTCCAAGGTTAATCACAGCAGAAATCACAAGGTAAATCACAGTATAAATCGCCTGCCTGTCTCACGTTTGTTAGGTTCACGCCAGGTGCTGGGTGCATGTCCAGTTAAGAGCTCGCATGTAGCAAGTATCGCATGTTAACCTGCTGCTGCTGGATCGCAGGATGGATCTTTATATACAAACCAAGCAGCTGCTGTTATTATGGTCGCAGGCACTTTTTGCGACAGACACCATGTATCATATCAGGAGACAGAAATAGCCAGAAAGGAAGCTGGGCAAAGTTGAAAAGGATACAATCTGCAGGGAAACCAAACTAATGGGCCCGTGTGTGTTCTGAACAAGCTGGATCTGAACTCATTTCAAAATCACCATTGAATGCAGCATGTATTGTATAAATCAGTAGTATAACGAAAAGTGATAACTTTGTAATTACATATATGTAAAACATAAGCATGCATGCATATGATGTATCCAAGGTGACATCACACAGAACATGAGAAGAAAGTTATGGCAGGAAAGGCCATTCTAGATCTTGCTGCTAAAACGTTAATTTCCTGGAAAAACATTTCAAAGGCACCAGATGCTGGGCTGAGATCTGTGTGGGAGGGCCTGGATCAAAATGTGCTTTCTAGCATGTGGGCCTGGGCCAAAAATCAGAACCAAAGCTCACCCATGCACCTTTAATAAAACGCAGGCATATACAGAGTGCATCAGCCAGGGTGGGGGCATTCGCACCAGAGACCAGAGAGTCTTTATTTATTATACAACATGCATTGGCCAAAAAGGGAGACAGTAAACAACCAATTAGGAGATGGAATGTACCATTCAAGCATGGCTCATGTAGAGCAAATGGAATGAACCATTCAAACATAGCAGGGGGTGCATGAAAAAATCAAAGGGCTTCTGCTTTTTGCCATGAAAACTGTAAAAGAAACAGGAGAATCTGTGCCCTTTTCCTAAAAAGAGCTTAAAATGTTTGTTAGACATTCATTATGAACTTATATAATGGTCATCCAGTAAGAAAATCCCTGGAATGACCTTTAATGTACACCCGCGAAGAACATCTGGGCAGGTGCAGGATGCAGCAGTGAGGACCGGTCATCTAAACCAGCATTTTTGACATTGAGTTTCAGCCCTTCAGCCTCTTCCAGAAGTGACCCTACCAATATGGCATCCTGTGTGTCAACATGTCCTCCCCCAGGATGGAGAGGGAAGCAGCTGCGAATGTGCATATAGTCAACTTTAGGATCCCAGGGTCTGCAACAGTGACATAGCTTCTGAAGCCACTCTGGGTCCTAAGAAATTACTTTCATCCACAGAAGGCAGGTCGTCTGGCTGTTGAGGGGAACGTGAGAGTCCATGTGCCAGAGGCGCTCCAGTAGACCACGAGTGCAGCCCCATCTCAGCACACAGGCTGCCCATGCTCCCCCCACCCACCCAGACACACCGCTCTGTCTCAAGTGGCCAGGGACAACAGGCTGCTGCTGAAATGGTGCATGCTGAGGAGCTTGCATCCTCCAGTCAGCAGACCAGCATCACCGCTTAGTCATCCTGAGTCATTTTCAGTGAGTGGGGTGTGCCGGGGTACAACTGTATGGCTGAGGAGGGAAGGCCTTTGTGACATAGCCACACTACAGTAACATTTTTATACATAAAACAGATGTAGGGGGTTCTGGATTATGGCATCATGGCAGAGGAGAAGGCAATGGAGTGGCATTCCTGAGTTCCACATGTAGGCAAGCTCAATATAACCAGAGACATCTCTTCTACCACTTGATAACTCTGCCTGAAGGGGGCGCTGATGAAAGGAGATCATCTTTGACTTTCCAGACTCCATGGGAAAATCTGCTACCCTAGTTGCCCCCTCGCTGCCGTCCGCTTACTCAGCCAGTCCCATAACCTTCCTGGGACTCCCTTATTTTACTAACTGTTTTGTTTTTGCCATGGTGAGGGGTTGCTGGGGCCCTGTGCTACAGCCTTGGCATTGGCAAACTATTTTTATTATCGTTGTATCATGTTAGTTATTGGACCACAGTATGTCAGTAAGACTCCTTTAAACTGTATCTTGGGCTGTATGGATAAATATCTGAAATCTGGCTATTAAAGGTGCCATATAATGCATGTTTCAGTATTTTTAATTGTTCTTTGGTGTATACATAGAAGGTACATTAGCTTAGTTTGCTTGAAAAATGCCCAGAAGCATTTACAGGCCCATTTACAACTGTATTATTTTTCCTTGCGCAGCTATGTGCATCCCTGACAGTACTGATCCTATCCAACGCGGCGACCTAGGGGAGCACCGATGCCCCTCCCCATCTGAGGCAAAGTGAAACTGGCTGGCAAATAGCTGCCCCCTCAGAAATTGGCATCCAAGGCTATAGCCTATGTCACCTACAGTATAGGATTGACTTGCCCTGATCCCTAACAAACAATTATCTTATGTATTTACTACACTGTATTTTTATTGTTATTTTAGAGTGCACTCTTTCTACCTTGCTACATGTAACTGTAACACTCCCACTTCAGCCTAGGCATAGCGTTGGCATAGTCATAACTTTGTCTTTGGCATTGTAACAAGAATATTGTTACATTTTACATCTCAGACTACAAATAATTTACAATGCTAGCTTTGTCATGCAATTTTTATCGAGAACTCCAAACAGCAAGCTGCTCATAAATGTGTAGTTTATAATGATATTTTTAAAAACAAACATGTTTCATTTGTACAAGTACTTTAGAACGATATCCTTCACCAACCCCACCTTGCTCTCCACAACTTGGGGGTCAAAGCACTTGGTCAGCGTATGTGCAGCACCCCTGGAGCTGGGGGTTAAGGGCCTCGCTCAAGGGCCCACGCACATGTGACCGTGTTGCCAAGGCTGGGGTTTAAACCAGCAGTCTTCTGATCACAGGCACAGTGGATGAGCAGAATGATCGCAGAGACTTAGCCCACTGAGCCACTCAAAGCTTTCTCACTTTCAATGCTTTTGACTTCAGTATTGATATTATTAGATATATTCGATATTAGATATTTGTTTAGCTAACCAAAAGTAAGCTACAGGCAGTACAGAAGCTTCTTGTCAATGTCAGTGTCACAGACTTTGTAATGTTGTTTGCTACTCCTCTGCTAACCTGGGTTACGTTTCCCAAAAGTCTAGTTGCTTACAATATCAGCAACTCACATAGTTGGAGCCTTGCAACTGAACAGTTCCAACAATGTAAGTTGCTCATGGGAACTTTTGGGAAATGTACCCTTGACAAGGACTTAACTTCGTAACCTAGTAGTAATAAATAACCTTACATCAACGCCTGTCAGTGTATATATTTTTGTCTTCTTAGGTGCACTTGTGGAGACTGTGCACACATGCCCCTCGAGGGAGAAAATGTATGTTGCAGGCTGTGCAGATCCATTGGGCTTAAAAGTAGGCTGGTGTGTGTTAAGTTTGGGGGCATAGTTAAGACTGTTATGTAACAGTCCAGGAAATCTGAATCAGCCTGTTTTACCACTTTCTTTTACATTTATATTTATATTTGATAGAGGGAACAACAGTGTTTGAGATTCACGGTATGTCAGTTCCATGTATCGAACTCTCCTTAACCAGGAAAAGTCAGATTTTCATTCTATGGCACTTTTAAGCTAAATTAACGGTGTTTGACGTTTGTCACCCAGGTTTGTCACCCAAACACATGGATGAACCAGCACACAACAGAGTGAAAGGCTTTGGCTTGTCCCTCTGCACAACCATGACCGGACCACATACACCACATCCGTCACCATCTCTGCAAACTCCACGGTACCATATATGCCATGCCACTCTCCCCTTCTACGAACGCGACCAGACCACGTACGCCATGGGCTCCATCCATCACTGAGGAGTGTGGCTGGCTTCACATATGACTCCCAGCATGCACCCGTGCAAAGATTCTTCCTGCCAGGTCATCGAGCCTCACTAAGCACTGCAGTGGGAACAACATCCTCTCCGTGCTTCCTGGCCTTGAATTTTAAGTACACATCAAAAAGCAACAGAGATCATTTCCTTAGCTGGACAGGGAACTCAAAGCCGGGTTCAGAGCTGGGTCAGCGCCTTAAACGGGCCGTGCCGACGAACCCTGAGAACTCCTTAATCAGGGACCTTTAACCACAGCGTCTTCAAGTTGTGTCACTTCTGACTGGAGCTTTCCTGAGGCCGTCTCGCTGTGGGAACAGGGCGAATCCCAAGCGGATTTCCGAGCTTTCTGTGCTTCTGCGCCTCTGCCTCACCCCATGTCAGCATCAGTTGCCGATGGGAGGCCTCAGGAGACTCCAATTTAGCTACTTTTCTCCACCAGTGAACATGTACCGATGTGTGGCCCATCCCCGCACACCCCCGCCTCACACACACTCACTCCAGAGATGTTTTTCTATACACTCTTGAGCACGTCTGAAAGCAAAAAGACTTCTTCACTAATAATCCACATTCTCCAGAATCTTCTGTAAAATGTATAATTGCTTTATCATTTCTATTTCTATTTTTTATTCTTAACAGTTTATATTTTATATCTTTATATTTTATATCTTCACATTTTATCTTACATTTCAATTCTTATCTTCTATTTTATTTATTTATTTCATTCCATTTAATTCTTAATAGGTCGGGCACTGCAAATACATTTCTCTTCATGTCGTACTATGTATAATTGTGTACGATTGATTGAATACTTTTGACATCACCATTTCAGGACCTGTTCCCTCTGCCTCAGGTCACCCCAAAACCAAGGATTTTATTGATGTACAGTCCTTAGACCCCCAGCCTCAGTGCTTAGTGACTCAATTAGTTCCAGCAGGGTCATTAGCGTGAGTTCATGCAAGTATTACATTGCTGAAGTGGAATTAGAAACATCACAACCACTGGTCCGGTGGGCACCCTGAACCGCGTTGTTCAGGATCCAGGCCCGCAATGGCCTCCTGCCGTAAATTCTGATGTGCTCACAGCGTGGAGTGAGGGCATCGGCCGACTAAATAAATAGCGTGGCTAATTGGTCGGTTCACACCCTAGGAGCAAGCGGAGCAGACAGAGGGCTGGGGAAGGGTATTACCCTGGGTTTCTCCATGATAAACTCTGCCCATCTTGTCTCAAGAGTTACTCACCATGGCTTTTGTTACAAAATGCTCGCCAACCTCCCCGGTGAGGTGCCAGCCAGCCACGCTCTGTGTTTTCTTAAAGGGCGTCCCATGCATCTCCCAGCTGGGAACGTCTAAGTTCTATCTTTTTTATTGTGAATTCCTATTGGTTTTATTTCCTCACGGTGGTTCCCTGGGTGGAGGGTGGATCTCTCAGAGAACTCTAATGTCAACAGGACCATCCTGTGGTCCAACATCTATGTTAGAAGCTGCCAGTGATGTGGATGTAGTCTGTGATGTCATCAGCAGGGGACTGTGAGTCAAAGCCATCGTATTGTCCAAACAACTAACAGCCCTCCAAGTTTCATATTCCGCAGAAGGTGGGATGATGTGTCATTGGCAGCCAAACTCCAGGCAGAAGCATCACCAGCAATCACATGCTTTATTGACTGCATGCTATAAACGTCTAAGAGCTAAGAATAGAAACCTGGACATGGAGTGAGTCTCCTGCCTTCGATTGTATTTAAGTAACTGCATGTCTCATGATGTGAGAGACAGAAGAGAAGAGTAACCAGCTTCAGCACAACCCCACTCCCCTGGGCCCGAACCTCAATCACCTCCTCTTCTAGACGCATCCATGCTGGCACTGACTGAAAGGGTCTTACAATGTAATAAACAGATAAAATTACATGAGAGGTTCTTCTTTTGTAAGAAAAATCACCAATTAGTTGTTCTTCTTGTTAACTCATTGAAAGGTCCTCAAGTACAGATTCACATGAAACAGATCTTTAATGTCTTTGTAAATGTCTACGCAAATCAAAGTCATATGTCTGACATGCCTACTATATAAGTTGCTTTATGGTACAATCTGCCAAGTTCCTATATGAATAGTGTATTACATCTGGGATTATATGAGCGTCTGCCTCGTCTTTGTGGCATTTCAGCCATTATTTACAGTGGTATTTACACCAGGGAAATTCATGTTAGCTGGAACAGCAAGTTAGCATCGCTGTTGGGGAGGAGGGGCAAGGTGTGATGTCAGAATGCCCACCAACATGGGGGAGGAGGGGGGCAAACACATACATGCTCATATCAGGGTCAGACCAGGGGAAGCTGAATGGATGTGGGTGTTAGGGGTTTATGGGGGGTGGGGCAGGGGAGCAGGAGGACAAGGCCGTGTGCCTGCTGGGGAAGCCAGAAGGGATGTGATCACCATTTTCACAATCTTCACAGCGTATACATTCATTTTGAGCCCATCGCATCTGTCACAGACCCACGAGCCCAGCGTGATGTGACCTGTCCGCCGTGCCGTGTGACACAGTCAGTGAGCTGGGCCCAGCGGCGGATTTCGGGGGTGTGCACCACGTACCGAATGGCTGCGAAATGTCCCTCTAAAGGGTGCGCAAGTGATTTTTCATCTTAGCAGACACTTTTTTCCAAATTGACATACATTTTTGAAAAAGCAGGGTTAGACAGTCTGTGGGTCAGTACCTTGTTCAGGGGCCCAACAGTGATATCAGTCTGTCCTTACCTGCTGATCCTTCACAAGCCCCGCCCACAGACACACCCCTGTGATGACTTTTTGGTGGGAACAACACTGCCCACTGTTTCTGAGGGGGGCTCAGGCTGGAAGCATGTAGTAATTCACCCACCAATTTCCCATATGTGCCACTGGATAAGCTCACACACAATTATCTATTTTCCTCACGGATCAGTATGGCCTGGCAGTTCATTGGCTTATGGCCAAAGTGATATACTTTATATGACAAATGCCAATTGTGTCGCCATAAGCAATGAACACTCATAGGCAATGAAAGGAAGCACGCCTGGCGCCCACTTCATTCTGGAAGATGGTCATTATGTCGTTCAGAAATGTCACGGGTTTGTGTCTGCAACCTAAACAAGTGGACTAGCCACCGCTGAGGTCTCCTCGGGGACTAAACCAGAGCTAGAGAGGAGGAGGAACCCTGACAGGTCTGACTGGGGATAAGTCATAAGTCCTGTACATTATATTATTAGACATCATACTTAGTTATATTCTTGCATATTCAGTTGTGATGTTCCTGTGAAAATGCATTAAAATATCAAGTTATTCACAGATTGCTTCTTACACATGTGTTAGCTCTAGCAGTCTTGCTAGTAAGTGAAGTTTTAGCAGCAGTATGGTAAGAGAAATCAGTCGAAATGCAAAAACAGGGGAGAGAAATCAAGACGTCATGTAGGAATATCTCATCCACTCAAGATATCAGAATAACTAATGGAAATTAACATTCATTTCAGTCATTATGAAAAAAGGTTTTGCAACTGTAGCCTCCGGGATGGGCTCTGAGCCCCCTGTGACTCTGAATAGGACAAGTGGTTACAGAAAACAGATGGATGGATGGATGAATGGATGAAGCTCTTTGGCTGAGTGTGTATGTCTGAACTCCTCAGTTGTGTGGCCAAGTCCAGCCACCTCTGCTTTTGTCTTTAGTAGATATTGTTCTCTAGTTTTTCCTTCGTATTAGTTTTTATAGTTCCTTAGTTTTGTGGTTTGCATTCTGTATGGGTTTTTGCTTTGTGCCCTTGGTTGCGTTTTTCCTGTCTTTGTTATTTCCCTAGTGTTGGATTCTGTTTCCTAGTTTCCGACTTCCATAATTTAGTTTATTAGATTCACCTATGTGCTGTTTCCCTGAGCTTCTTGATTGTTCGCACCTGTCCTGTTTTTCCTTGTTAACCCTTTGTATTTAAGTACCTGATCTTGCACTGTTCCTTGTTGGAGTCATTGACTGTGTTTCCCTGATGTTGATTTTTCTGATTAGCTGTGTGATCTGTTTGATTCCCTGCCTGTTCTCTGTGTTACCAGTTCCCCCCTTGTAAGTCTTTTTTGTTCTGCTAGTTATATTGTTTCCCCTGTTTAGTTTTGACCCCTCATGGTCTTTTTGTTTGTCCCAGTGTTCTCATGATCTGTTGTTTGCGGAGCTGTACATGGATTGTCACCTTCTTTGCTACCTGCTCTATGCTTCATTCCCGTGACTGAAACCCTCGACTTCTTGATGTAACGGAGGTGGCACTGCGCTCCGGCAAGGTACCTTTTGTACTTAAAGAGGCGGGGCTAGTCTCCACCAGTCTCCATCTATATTTAAACCCTTGGCCTCCCTCATACAAAGGTTTGCAACCCCAGCACTGAAAATGAGCATCAGCAACCACGTCAGTAAATCACTGGTGAGCTGGAGGCCAGGCGGCCAAGCACGGTTTAGACGGTTCACACACCTGCTTGGAGCAGCTTGTAATTCCCTCACCAGGGAATGAGCCTCATCTTCCTTTCCCTGAAATGGAACAATATGATGATTCTTTTTCATGTAGATGGTTCAGGGAAGCAGACAGAAGAGGTGACAGGTGTGAAGGAACGGGATCCGCAAGTCCTGCGGATCAACATCTCTCTGTTTCTGGTCACACAATGGGCTTAGGGATGGTGTGTGGCCCAGTGGGGTAGGATACTGTATTACTGATGAAAAGATCACTAGTTCAGTCCCAGGGTGGACAGAGTGATTTCACTGTTCAGCCCCTGAAAATTGCCCTTAACCCCCAATTGCTCCAGGGACCGGCTGACCCTGCTGTCTCAAAATGTACATCACTTTAGATAAAAGCATTTGCTAAATAAACAATTTCTGAAAAGCAGCATTATGCCCCTGATTTTGTCCTGTATGCATACATATTAACATCAGGCTTCATTTCCATGATGGTAAGGGGGCATGGAGGCACAAACAATGGCTTCGCTCTTCCCTTTGCGTCCAGTGAGGAAGCGGTAATCAACAGAAGCGGTAATCAAATAAGCTCTGGCTTTGGGCTGAATCCCCACAGCATGGTGGCGAGATGCTTCACATCCGTGGACAGGATCTACAATCCTCAACCCCCCCCCCCCTTTCTTAGAGGGAATTCCATGTCACGAGTGCCCAGATGCTGGGGGGTGGGGGCAAGTTTAAAGGCAGGGAGGCAGGGTGGCCATCACATGAATGTGACACACCATGCTTATGGTATAAAAAGTGAAAAAAGTATGCAGGCAAGAGATTCCATGTCACCACAGAGCATGAGCTCGGGCCCACGTGCAGTCCAGACCAAGGGACTTGGTCGTGACTGCTGACGAGTGTCAGTGAACTCAAAGGGGAATGACGGTTATTCGTAGAACTGCTGAGACACTCAAAGCTGCTTTTGTTTCACAGGAAACAAAATCTGCCATGATGGCAGCATAGAGTAGCAGCAGGAAAGACACCGTCAGTGGAAGGAGGCACATACTACAGGATCATGCTGCCTGTATATAAGTGTGCAGGCACCACAGTGACCAAAGGGAGGCTAAGGCAACCCGGTTCCTTTAGAAACCCCCTTATTATTCCAGAGCTGGATGCCAGGATCAATCCCAAAACTCCAGATGAGGTTTAGTTACACATCACTGAGCCCGGCACCAAAAGGCAGAACTGCTGCCCAGTAAAAACATGCTAATGTGTTTAACAAACACAGTTATGAAGAAGCTGCCTGTCTCCATGTTTCCAGGGCAACACGATTTGTAGGTCATCATTCAGGGTCTGTTAAGAGCGTCACTTAGTGAAAATTTGCAGACTCAGTCGCAGCCTGACTGTGCACAAGCAAGGGCAATGGCTCTGCAGCCACTGGGCCCATCACCCCTCAGACAGCAGAGAGAGGCCCTGGGTGAGAGATGTGAGAACAGCAGCCAATGCCTGCTCTCCATCCTGCGGAGAGTCATCCTTCATCACTTCCTGTCGACTGTCATTGTTCTTCCTGACATAACGCAGCTCATAGGATTTTACAGTCATATACAGCTGAACGCTGTACAGGTATTAGGACACGGTGACCTTAGTCAACCTTTTGGTGACAACTTCAGCCTGAGACTGAAAGGCAGACAAACGTGACTCCAGTCAAACCCAGCCACCCTCCAGAATATGCCCAGCTGGCCCGTCTTATACAGAGTGCCTTTCTCAGCACGATGTGCGCCAGCTAGCTTTCATTAGGGGAGGCATCTGAGGTATCAGTGCTGACAGAACGAGAGCCTCCACCTTTAAAGCGCTACCCGCTGGCTCACACAAGCCACACACCTTAAATCCGGCTAATTGAATTTGGATTCCAGCAGGACTCACGCCATGGCTAGCATGTTGGTGCTCAATTTTGAAGCATGGCCATGCTCTTTCCGCACACTACAGGGTCACGTGCTGTGGGAGAGAGGGCTGTGCCACCCCCTTAGGGGGGTGCAAGATTCCTGCGGCTCCTCGGAGTGCGAAAAGGAGGTCCGCCTGCAGACACCAGGCCAGGAGGCTCCTCCGAGCAGCGACAGCACTCTGGAGAGCAGGAAGGTGTAGGAAGGATGGGGAAGCCACAGGTGAGACACAGCAGCAAGCCCTATGTTGCCCCCTGTCTAATAAGCAAAGGTGAAGCAGGCCACATCTGGCACACACCAGAATCCCAGGCTAGCCCAGCCACCCCGCCTGCTAACGCCAGCATGCTCATCCCAGGGACCTCAGCACCACAGTACAGTTGCCTGTGTAAACATTTCGTATCTCTTTAGTGTTTAATCATTTTTGTACATGTTTACTTAGCTGTTCAGCACAAGCTCACATAAAAAAAGCATGAGTCGGGAGCTTAGCTGGTAACAAGTCATGTGTTGGAGAGAAGATGCAGTCATAGGCCTACTGGGGTCTCATTCATCCACTGATCACTCCATCTCGAGCTCACGACGGTCAAGGAATCCGCATGTGAGCAATAATGAGATTCACACGTCCCTTGCCTCCCCTCGCAGGTTGTAATATTTGCTGTGCCCCCTGCAGGCTTACTGGCTGCTATATATGCACCGAGTCTTCATATAGAGAGGTCCATAATGCCCTTTGCAGGTGTGTCCATGTCTCATGTGGCCCTGAGGGCACAACCAGGTGTCAGATGCTCTCACAGACACCATCTCTGCTCAGCCTGTCCCTCACTCAACACTAAGCATCCTCACTGACCTCTCCTCTGTCTCAGTACACTGCTCACCAGCTCCTCACAAGGCGCACAGTGGGCATGGCTAAGGTAGAAGCACTAACTCATCCACGCAGTGTCACTCTCTGGGCCAAAGTGAAGATGGTGCCACAGCCTTCAGACTAAACTCAACAATGAGAAGACAACTTGACAGAGTTGTGGGGTCTGCCACATTGAGAAGGTTTCATAAAATACAACTCATTACCTCAATGCATCATGGTCAGTAAATAAGGAGAAACGTCGTCATAGTGAGTTATCTGACGTCTGGCATGGAGACCTCATCAAAACACACACAGGGCAGTCTGTCTCATACAGCAACATTTATTAATTCACCTCCCCCCAAGAAAAACACCCTCCAAACTTAGTCTGCTACAAGCCTCAGGTTTCCCTCTTTTCACTCGGCACCTCCTCTGGGGGTGCTGAAGATAGAGGTTATTCAACTTGGGTGTACAGGTATGTCCCCGTAGAGACTTACAAAAAAAAGAGTCCAAATAGTTTTACCTGTGATCCTTCCTTAAAGGAGTATCGGAGTCCTGCTCCATTCCAGTAGGTATTTGTGTAAAAGATGCCAGGACGTATTTTAATAAAAGAGTCCTGTGTATTGTGACCATCAGCAGGGGGAGCCCAGATAATCTGTTCTGTGGAGTCATTAAATTACTCTTGCAAGTTTTATTTACCAATAAAATCCAGCTCTGTTGACCTATATCAAAAAAGCCTCTTGAGAGCGCAGAGAATGACCTCTCACAGAAACACGATGATATTTCCCAAACAAGCCTTTACAGTGGCTGACATTTTCTGTGAGTGTTGAATGGCCCCTGGATGTGATGTGACAGCACTAGCCTTGGCATAAGAACCCTGGAAGTGAAGTCTGTTGCCAGTCTTAGGCAAATCCTGCACTGTAACTCCCACACAGCTTGGTACAAGCTAATGTACCAATGTCATACAGGACATCCCACTCGTGGATCAAAACGCCCTTAAACAGATGTTGGTGTCCTCTTGTGATTTCTGGAACTTTTTTCAGTGAAAGAACATAAAGCCTGTGCCTAAATGGCCCTTTGAATGACACCTTCAAACCATCTTTTGGCTCACTTTTGTTCTTCTTATCCTGTCACCATCATGCCAGCCTAGGTGTCACACACCTGTGCTAAGTAGATAGCACAGGGCCTGTGTGAGTTACTACTAAGGTTTTCTCAGTGCATCGTTACTCAAGTATTAAATTCAGCAAACACAGTGTATTGCTGATCACAGTGTCAATCTATATGCCTATATATATATATATATATATATATATAAGGGCTGTCAAAATTAACGGGTTAACGCGGATTAATCCATCCTCGTGATTAATCTGATTAAAATTTTTAACGCAATTAACCCATCTGCAGCGCCAAATGACTCAAAATCCCTGAAATGTCTCTATGAACGCATTTCGGGCAGTTTTGGTGCGTTCCATTTGCCCTCGGAACTCGTATTCCGAGTCTTGAAGCCGGTAGTGATGACATGCGCGCTCCCGTTTCTTGGAGATCCGAGAACATCTCGGAGCAGCACAGAGGATCCTGAGTTCAGAATCCAAGATGGCTGCGCCCTTTATCAACAGAAGGGAAAGTTGTAGTTTTATACTGTTTAAACACTACTTCTCATTTGTGGTTCATTAAATCGGTCAAACACTATAACGTCCAACTTATCTGTGGACGTGTTGCTACGTAAAGCACTGCGCGTAATGTGTTATCAACTGATATTGCTAACAATGGCAATTAAATGGGCTAGAATTGGATATCATGATTAGTCGGATTATTTGTCGGATTTACGGTAGTTCGGACTAATTGTAAGTGAAAGAAGATAAAGACCATTTAAACTGAGGTACCTTAAATAGATTAAAAATGAATGATATTTAATCATGATTAATCGAAATTAATCCACAGCAACCCTGTGTTTAATCTGATTTAAAATTTTAATCGTTTGACAGCACTAATATATACACACACACACACACACACACACACACACACACACACACACACACACACACACACACACACACACACACACACACATCCATCCATCCATCCATCCATCCATCCATCCTTCCTCCTCCTCTCCAGGGGTGTGGCGTGAGAGGGCATGTTGACACTCCATGCCCCAGATGCCAAGATTTCTGTTTTTACTGTCTGCTTCCCCTGGTATTCTTTGAGCAACAGAAATCTAACAAGTGAAATAAAATGTCCAACCTAGATTAAAAAAGCAGATAAACCTAATTTTTTCCTCATAGTGAGCTTGCCCTGTGTCCAGAAAGATAATTAAGATTGATTTATGGATCAATGTTTCCTTGATACGGACAGAACTTTGTGTCATTACTCCTGATCAGAAGTGGAGGTGCCCCAAGACTGCAAATCTGATCTGGCTGTGATCTGGGCCTGGTTTGAATAATGGTTTGGTGATGTAAAACTAGAGTTAAACTGGACACACATTCATGAAACATCAACAGGCTGTGTGCTGTCACAGGATGCCGGAGCCTCAAGGTATTTTTTTTAACAAATAGTAATTTAAGTACAATAAGTAACTTAATTTAACTTATTTGTGAACAAACAAGACCCACTTCTCCTGTACTCTAAGCATGGCTGAGATGGTCGTCTCACCTGAGGGATTTCTCCCATCGCCCAGGCCCCTGTATATATAGTCCTGACCTATTTATGTGGTGTAGTGTATGAGCTCATCCTGAAATGAATAATGCATGTTAATAGGCTAAAGCAAGCCAGGAGGCAGGGCTCCCACCAGGAGATGGCTTCACCTCGCCTGAACTCTTGGCTGGCTGCAAGCACCTCCCCATGCCAGCCCTTGCATAACTTCCATTTTTTAAATCATCCTTTGAATGTTTAATTAGCTGGTGTTCTATCACCACGGTGAGGTCATTGGCCACCCAACGGAGCTGCTTGGAACAGCACGGGTCCAAATGCCTGAAAGACAGGCCGGACCAAGCCACTGCTCCAGGCCACTAGAGGAGGCGTTTCTCTGCCTGATACATGTGTGCAGCATTATCATGCCCATCTGCATGGCGGTCTTCCTTACTAACGTGACTTACTTACTCGGGAGGTCAAATGCTTGGCCAGGATGGAAACGCAGCTCGCAGCCATTGGGGTGGGGAGTAGTGGGTAGGGGGGCCGTAATGAAGTATGCTGACAGACAGACCAAGCACATGGCCCCCGCCACATCTGATGTGATGAGGAGTCAATCTTCAGGTTTAATGGAGTGTGATATTACGCACTGATCTCAGACGCTAAGCTGGCATAATCCTTTAACCCTCTAATGGCCCCAAGACCTGAGTGTCAGAGAGGTGAAGTATCATGCAGCCACCCCTGTCATCGTATACCGGCCCCTTCAAAGTAATACAAAACAACAACAAATTATACTACAATTTGCATAAATTGTGCAAGAGCAGCTGGGCGCAGTGTGTAAAAACAGTCAGAGCCGGAGTTTAAGTAAAGGTTCCGGCGCATGGGAGCAAAAATCAGGCCTGGTAACAATTACGACTTCCTGAAAAGAGACAATGACACAAATAAATTGTCTTATGATTATAAAGCCGTTGATAACTGGAAATCACCACCGTCTCTGCAGGGCTCGTTCTCCTTGAAGAACCCAGTCATTTTTTTGCTTGTGTGTTTGTTTGTTTGTGACACAAAAAAGTGATTCTGAAAGTGAGAACCCTTCAGAGTCTTCTGCAAGGCATGCTGGGAGTGAGCTTTGGCTAGCACACGGCTGGAGCAAAGGGGATTTTGTTCGCTCTGGACGGGGCTATCGGCGGATCTGAATGACATAAACGCCTTCGCTGTCTCTCCCTGAAATCTCACGGCTTGTCCACACAGGCAGTGACATGCCATCTGTATTTTGGATTCCATCTACAGATAATGATGAATGTCACATCAGCACAGACTCTGGGTACCTGATACCACAAGAGGAAGATCTGAGTAACTCTGCCACTAGAGGTCCCCACCGGAGAGCGTTAACTGTTACAAGGCCTATATCTGCCCTCTTGATTTTTGCCCCCATGCGCCGGAACCTTTGCTTGAACTCCGGCTCTGACTGTTTTCACACACTGCGCCCAGCCACTCTTGCACAATGAACCCTCGCCCTGCTGCCCACTACATCCTGGCACTGCTGAGGACCCCACCCTTGTCACCATATGACCAGATGACCTCATGACCTTTGCAACCCAGGCAGCTGAATGACCCCTGACCGAGAGCAGGAACAAGGACACGGACACAGTGCTCATGGGGCAGGAAGCAGGGGTTCCTCTAGTGCTTGTCTTTCAGGGGCACAGCATGTAGAAAAGAACATGCTCACATTGCCCACCCCCTGTCCGCACACAGCTCAGCTCGGCACTTTCCCACGGAGATCATCTCACAGATGGTTCGCACTGAGAATGTTTCTGCGGAGTGCTCTCCACGCTGAGGCACATCCTAGCAATGTCATCATCACAGGGGGAGCAAGGCCGGGGCGGGAGCAGGGGCACAGAGGCAATGAGGCCAGCTACCTTAAGGTCACACTGGAGCCTTCCTGCTAACATCTTTCATGTCACTTCAATGGTGCAGAAATAACCACCAGAGTAACACTACTGGAAACAGTGCTTCAAGGGTCTTTCACATTTTAACACTGATTCAAGCAGGTGAGGTGTCTTTGAAGGGGGCTTTGAGTTTTGGGCCTCCGCCTCACCTTCATTGAGACCAGCTGGCTGACAGGGAGGGGGACCACTCATCTCAGTAAGTGGCCTTGGGTGGCGTGGGTCGTTGGGGGGGAGGGGATGGGGGAGTGCTCTCAGATGGTAGGAAGATCGCTCCCTGGACGAGTGAGTGGGCCATAGAGAATCAAAATTTAATATCCTGCCGGTACAAGCATGGTGGGGATTACAGGAGGTGGCCCCTGAATCGCTAAAAGCATCCATTCTGGTGGGGAGGGGGGAGTGCCCAATCCACAGAAGGAAACCATGAGTGGTGGTGTGGACCAGCCTGGGGGCCCTGCTAAATACCTCAGTGAGATGATGTTGATTCAGCCAGCATCTTTCAGCATCCAGAGATAG
>JAODLD010000001.1:51965433-51975809 GCA_026781065.1 Mormyrops boulengeri
GACCTTTGAGCACCTGCCCATCGAAAAGTCTCTGCGCAGCCCTACTGAACTGTGCTCATCAAACTGTTGCAGGACAGCTCAGGGGCACTTTCTGATGATGAGGAATAGGAGTCATCTATTTGTGTGGGTAAAAGGCCTTGTGATGTTTCTTTGTATCTGTGCCATTAGGTCCTGTTAGTGCTGCACTTATTTAAATCACAGTGTTTCTACGCTAAAGAAGGAGGTGAACAATAGGAACGGATTCAACGGAATAAATCAAACCAACTGTCTGACTAATAATGGCAAATTAAAACCAAGCCGGGGCATTTGAAGCCGGTCCTCGGGGAGAAGAGTCTGGCTACAAAAGCATAGAGTGTTTTGTTTCAGTTTCTTGACATGTGGGGAGGCGTCAGGCAAACCCTCGTATGCTGCTGAGCTGCAGTTTGGGACCTAATCCCAGGAAAATTAGCCCTCCCTCTGTCCCTCTCCAACTGCAAGCCCAGGGTATTCATAAGGTCCCACATTATCGTCCGTGGCATTGCTTTCATTTGCTGCCTGACCCTGTCTCAAGCATGGAGCTCTGCTAGTTATAGCAGAGGACACCTTGAAGCGGGGGTGGGGGTGGGGGTGGAGGTGGGTGGGCTAGATTTTAACTGCGTGCAACCCCCCCTCCCCTCCTTTTTTTCTGGGGTTTCACTTCAGTCTATTTGAGCTCTAATCCCCCTAAAGACTGATGTCCATAACAGTGAAGCACAAATCCAAGTGTGTACAGAATAATTTCTGATTACAGCATCGATTCAGAAAATTGAATCATTAGTTTAGTAATTCCATAAACTGCCCAAAGGTCATGATTGTAGTTATTTATTTCAGTAAAATGAGATGCAGATGTACAGCCGCTGTACACAAAACACCCACATATTTATTTAACAATTGATGCATGACTGGCTGAGCACATGCATGCAATCACAGTAAGGCAAACGGAAAACACGCTTTCTTATAAGCACACACTGGTTGTGTTTATACTACTGAAAGACAGTGGAGAGTAGCTTCAAGTCCCGGTTCCTGATAATATGGCTGAGTCCCACATTGCAGGACAGCTCAGGGGCACTTTCTGATGATGAGGAATAGGAGTCATCTATTTGTGTGGGTGTCTGTATAGATAGAGTGGGGAAAGACAGATAAATATTTATAAACGGAGTAAATGCTTTGGACAACAGTGTAACCAAACTTGGCAAGCTGGAGGCTGGTGTTTCTGAAGCGGGCATGGTCCCGCTTTTATTTGATTTACGTCTTTTATTTTTGTATAATATTTGTCTTTGTGGATTTTCGTTTTCTGAAGACCAGAGTGGCTCACTGTACAACAAGGCAGTGTGCGATTACTCTACGGCAGATTTAATACGTGATAGATGCCGTGCTTTGACACAAAGACAACCGTTCCTCATAGTGGCTGTGGACTTTGTCCAGATAAAAGCCAAAACATGGCCAAGGAGATCCATGTAAGAGAGAAGGAAGCCATCCAGGGGAGACGGCTACATTTCAGGCATGAACGCACTATGCCAACGCATGGCAGGGAACATAAAGAAGACAGAGATATGGTGCTTTCTGTTTGACGTGGTGGAGGCAGAGACCCGGCTAAAGGCTCAAAGGTCTCTGGTGCTGGGAATAACGTTCCTGTGAGAAAGACAAAACCAAAACGTGCTGTGCACAGTTCATTCACGTCCAGGTTACATGAATGTGTTTGGTTTGAAGTCTTAGGCTATCTTCTGTGTGAGTCCCTGACGTAGAAGCGATTCTCTAAACTCAGCAGGATTCCACTGAGAGTATAAAAGTAGCCTGAAATAGAGAGATGCATAAATCAGGTGGAGTGGCAGGAAATTAAAGAGGCCACAGGATGTGTCAGCATAAGGCTTCAGCTTATCAGACCAGCAAGCAGCTCCCTGATGTGGGAAGTGCACCTCTGAGCCCCAATCACCTGCATGGCTTGTCCAGTGTGATTCCCGTAGTTTCCATGGCATGTTTATCTTCTGTCCACCGTAAAGTCCAACATGCCGAATGGGAACATTCCAAGGCTTTGAGCAGATGGGGCCCAATCCAAGCACCAACATGTAACAGATTTCAGAGTGCTCTGTGTAGGTCAGTTAGGACGTGGATTCAGGAAGTGAGCTTTGAATGTCTGACTGAGGGAAACAATCCCATCCAATCCAACGCACCGTGCCTGCTGGCCCCTCAGTCCTGAGCTTTCTGATGGTGACATATAAACTGCTCACGGTCTGTGTTTCCCATCTCTCTCAGTTTAGCTGTATGTCATTACCTTCTTGTGTCCATCCATCTTCTAACTGTTTCTCTCATGGGAGCCTGGAAGATCAACTACTTCTCACTGGGAAGCTGGGGGGATGGTAGAGTCATCATTATATTATTTCCTCAACAGACCATCATAAGTAGTTGCACTGCAAAATAGATTTAGCAGAAATCAATTATCAGCTCTATTATTTACAGGTTCTGTAAGTTATGAACATCGCTACGGATTTTCAGAGTAAAAACTCTAATGGATTGTGTGCATCTCACACATCCCCTGCCTTCTAGCAAATCCCAGCTGGTAACAGCGCCTTCTAGTGGCTGTGCGCTTATAAAGTCAGAGTTTTTAAAAGGACGCCGCACTCGTCTCTTAAAGAACCAATACTACTGTGCTTAGAAACAAACTGTGTCACATACGGAGCATGAAATAGGTCAGATCTGCTATACGCAATTTTCAGTTTAATTCTCGGCTTACATGAGTATATAAACGCTTTATATCCCTTTAAATGATCGGTTGTCTGCTTCGGCATTAGAAATGGGATCTTGCATAACAGACACCACGAACTGGTGTGAAACGCAAAACCGCACTTAATTAAGAAGGAGCCACAAAGGACTACAGCCTCACTGTCACGTATAAACGGAGGATAACGTGCGGATGATCAGCTTAATAGCGCACTGAGCGCCTGGCGCGCACAACAAAATGAACTAGCAATGTGCTTACATAGATATATACATACACAGATACATAGTAATCGATACAGTATTCAATAAATGCAGAAACTATAAAGATTAGAAATATATATTTCAACGAGACAATATTATAAATAAATAAGCCTGCCCCACACTGGACTGTAGCCATATAGACATAAAGTGCATAGGCGATATATGAATGTATTGCGCTGCAGGTTATTCAGAAAGTGCAGTAATAATAGTGCAGAGCGGTCAGTCAGTCCAGCAATATTCAGTGTTAAATTGCCGGTGGAGGTGAGGTACTGTGCCGCACAAAGGTTGCTCTACTAATGTCCACCTTTCATTCTCAGACCACAACAGCAAATTAAAAGATATACGAGCCGATTCGCTGTGTGTCCTCGAATAACTTGCGCGGTGCGTGGGAAAAGATTAATATCGTTTGTATGTAATTTGTTGTGTAAATATGAAGATGCTTAAACATCCCATTTAGGACGCTGCGCACACTAATGTCTTGGCCAAGATGGAAAAACAGCTACTTCCTTAGGGTCATGCCTAGAGATGCGTGTTTTCTGCGTTTCTTTATGCAACATAATTAGCAGGATATCATGCTTGAAACGATCCCCAAGATCCGAAGTGAGACTCTATCGCTGTATTTGGCCGTAAGAGTTTATGAAGATCTAAGCTGCTGTAATCAGCAGATGTAGTTGCTTCGCCGTCATTTAACAGCAGCATATAAAACATAACGATCGCCCGTGTGTTAAAGCAGCTTCCCTCTTTGGGTGAAGGTTTCTCGCAGCGATCAACCCTCGGCATCACGTCTAACCTCCAAACACATATGAACGATCCCACAGCGAGGGGATGGAGGGGGGGCTGGAAGTGAGCCAGGACCCGCCCTGGAGCCGCCACCTTACGAGGAGGACAAGTGCGCCTCCCTGCACCCATGCTTGCTGTATTCATCTGGCAGGTTTTAAAAAGGCAAGCCTACTCTGGAGAGGATCAGACTGCCTGCAAAACTTATCCAGAGGGGACTGTGTCATCAACCGGGAGCTGCTTACAGAGAGGCAGGGACATCAGCTCTCATAACCCAGCAGAAACGCAGAAGGACATTATCGTGTGCGAGTTATCTCTCCATTGCATGCTGAGTAATCAGCCCAGCTGGGTGAATCTACCAGGTGGACAGCCGGTGCTGCTGGATGCCGTATCTGTCACAGGGACTCCAGCTCTGATTCCCGGGGATAGCTCGGCCAGCAGTCTTCCTCTCAGTCCTTCGATCTACTAATAGGCTACGGCGGAACATTTAATCCCCTTTCTTTTTTGCCGAAGGACATCATGACAGTCGGGTTTTGTCTGCTGCTGGCTTTCCTGTCAGCACTCTCTCGGTGCCTGGGCTCATACGTGCCCTGTGAGCCGTGCGACCCGAAGGCGCTGTCCATGTGCCCCCCGGTGCCGCTGGGCTGCCAGCTCGTCAAGGAACCGGGCTGCGGCTGCTGCCTGACCTGCGCCCTCGCTGAGGGACAGGCTTGCGGCGTCTACACCGGGACGTGTGCCCACGGGCTGCGCTGCCTGCCCCGCAGCGGCGAGGAGAAGCCGCTACACGCCCTGCTACACGGCAGGGGGCTGTGCACCAACGAGAAGGGATACAAGCCCGTAGGTGGGTGCGGAGCGGGGGGTCTGTGCGCCAACGAGAAGGGATACAAGCCCGTAGGTGGGTGCGGAGCGGGAGGTCTGTGCGCCAACGAGAAGGGATACAAGCCCGTAGGTGGGTGCGGAGCGGGGGGTCTGTGCGCCAACGAGAAGGGATACAAGCCCGTAGGTGGGTGCGGAGCGGGGGGTCTGGGCGCCGCTTGAGGTTAGACGGCACTTATTGGCGAGGGCAGCAGGTTCGCCACAGACAGCCGCTCTTCGGGGTATTTTACATGCCCGTCTTTTGCAAATGTAGGCTACGTTGCATGTGTCTTTTTACGGAAATTCGTGCAGAATTAACGGTTTGACAACGATTATAAGGAAAAATGGACGTATAATGAAATGATCATGTAACTCAGAGTTTTGGGTCCCGCAGATTCGCGAAGCAGCAAACGGGAGAATTGCAAGGTATAAAACTGTTTAAAGACGGGATAGTATAGCTGTGTGGTCGGCGTATAAGGATGTGCACCACTAGGCATACAGACCAAGGTGTAAAGGTGTAGACGGCGGACCGAAGAACATGGTATAAAGCGGACGCTGTCCGTCCTGCTCACAGTAACACCGCTCGGCAGTTCGGTGTTTCATGCCATGTCTACTCAGGTTTAGCCAATTTCCTTACGATACACACACAGCAGGCATCCAGATGTTGCCGGCTTTTTGTGAGACTCGGAGATTTTGTCACAGTCAGGGATCGCGACGTGAAAACCATCTCCCATTCATACCAGCAACGAGAGAGACAAATTGGTGCAATGTGATTGTGTGTGTGTGTGTGTTTTTTAAAGACACTGTCTTCCCCACCTGTTAACTGGCTTAATTTATCGGAGACTGGCGTTTCTGGGATTAGTGTCACCTCTTCTCCACACATTAGGCTCTATTTCGCAGCTGGATACTTTTCAGTGCTTTTTAGAGCCAATGGTGTCCTTTGGGAGTAAGATTATTGGTTCGAGAGGGAGGTTGTGTGTGTGGGTTAGGGGGTAAGAGAACTGTCAAATTAAAATGCATAAATGGTACTGTGGAAGTACATGTAAAGATCTAATCACGTGACAAGTGTCTTTTTTTCCTCATTATTTGCAAATGAATACATGTGTGAATGTGCTTTTCCCCCACTGGAATTACTGCCTGATTTATATTCTTTACATGTTACTAGTTAGTGTAGTTAGCTGAGTGGTTATCAGGCCCAAACCCGCAGCCACCTGATGAAGATTCCTCTCCCCCCCCCATGGGTGGGAGTGGGGTGGGTCCATAATGTGAGACCAGTGTCTCACATGCACTGTGGTGTGTGCAATCGGTGTCGTGGGAGGGGTTGCTTCCCACCTGCCGGCCACAGACAACCGCGCACAGCTGCATGTCATGCGGGCCCCCCCACACCAAGCCGCAGCCACCGCTGGTACCTCCACAGTAATTCCCTCAGTAAGAGAGCATTCTGCTCTAAGGCGCCCCCTGTTGCCAGATTTGTGGGCACAGAGTCCTGCTAGAGTGACTGAACAGAATAGCTCTGGAGGTCTTCTGTGAAGAGCTGTCCATCAGGCCACAGGTGAATTTAGATCAGTGCCTCTCATTTCCTGTGGGCTCCTGTTTCAACCCAGATTTACCAGCTGCATGAAGAGGGACAGGGCAAAGTCAGCTATGAGGTTTGGGGCGGGGGGGCAGGTAACTGGGTCGGGATTAATCCAGGTGTTTTTCAAAATTTACTCAAGATGGTGGCAGAAACAGACAGAAGGAGCCCAACACCAAATCAGGAAAGAATGCTTTACAGGCCTTCTCTTTGCTTGCTTGCTGCCTGTCTGCCATCTTGGGTTGTGATCTGAAGTCGCAGCTGTGCAGCAGCTCACCCCTCTGCTCCCAGCACCAACAGTGACTGTGCACCAGCTCTGGGGGCCACTGTAGACACAGCATGGTGCTCTTAGTGTCAGTGTTCAGGGGAATCCTGAGTCTAATGCAGGGAAGACAAAGAGACGGAGTTTTATTTGCTGGTGTCTTTTTCCTGTAGATACCTGGGTTTGTATCCACAAAGCCCCTTAGAGCTAAAAGTAGCACCTAAGTCTGGGAGAACTAAAAAGTAGTCCAGAGGACTCCTAAGTCACTAAGACCAATTCACAAACAGTTGCAAAATGGCTGCTGCTAAAACACGTCGCAATGTCTTGGCAACATTAAATGAGTGCTGAATTACTTAAAGGATGCTGCTTCAGTAAGGAGGGAATCATGATTGTTGCTTGTGAGGGATGCAGTAACATCTCCAACAAACCGAAACAACCTAATCATATACATTGGTAACCGCTTATAATGATCACGTCTCTGGGTGAAATTGATCGCTATAAGCGGATGATCATTATAACCGTTTTTCTTTTCTTTATGTCTCAGGCAGATTACCATCTAATTGACATTTTGTATATTTATTACATGAATATAGGGTAATAAAACGGACAGAGTTGCTATGTACTGAATTTTATTGACTTGTTGAAAATACAATACAGCTGTTTTCAACCCTTTTCAAGCTGAACTGTGTATAATTCAAATACGGTAATACAGTATTGTTCATAAAATATACATTATTGTAGTTTCGCTGCTGCATCTCTGTGGCTCGGCTTTGCTGAGTCTATATTAGTCATTGAGAGAAAATGACTTTCTTTTTCCTGTCATGTTTTATAAGCATTAGCCTCAGGTAGGAAGCAGACAGGTCACCACACAGCAAAGTAATGTGATCAAAATAAAGTAAAAAAAACATGTAGACCAAATATTAACACTGTAACAGACTACTTGGTTACTATAAGCAAATCATTTAAACAGTATTTGTACAGGAATGATTCTGTAACAAGCATTTTGATCCATATAAGTAGATCCATATAAATGGGATGTTACGCGAACCCCGTGGTTATTGCAGGCAAAAGCTCCTGCATGAGAACTGATGTCAACCATAGTGACGGAGTCTTATTTTTAGCTTAGGAGTCGGCTCTTTTCCTAACTAAAAGTTGCTCTCAGCCATTTTGTGAATAGATTTTGGGAAAAAGCTCTTTGTTAAAAACTTTTAGTGTGATAAAGGGGTGCTCTTAGTGGTAAGATAAAATGCTTTGCAAATACAGGCCCTGGGAAAGGATGTTCTGGGAGGGCACTCAGCAGGCCAAGGCTGCTATCAGTGATTGGTCTGAAGACCCTTTCTTGTGCCTACAGACACCATGTTGAGCAGTGGCATCAAAGCTGCAGTTCAGCTTGTCACGGAGAAGAGTGCCTCATGTTTTCACCTGTCGCATCAGATCTGATAGAGAGAAGCAGGCCTAGAGATGCCCTACCTATGTGGGGGAATGCAGTAAACACAGTTGCAAATGGGGTGTGTGCCTCCTCGGACACCCAGGGCATTGTGGGTAACGGCTCACATCGCAGCGCGCTCTCAGCACGGAGCGCCTGCCTGCTGCTGAGCTTTGACTGGGATCACAGATGGTCACCTTGGCGCTCCTGCCAGCTCCGGATATCAGCAGGTGCATGACGTACCACTGGGCCAAGGAAATGCATTGTGGGAGAAACCACAGTGGTTGTTCAGCGAGGATTCTGGAGTGCAGCTGTCTCCCTGGTCAGAACAAAGCAGGGTGAATCTGCACCCCGCTACTCTGATTTAGCGCCAGCCCCTTTTTCCATTGCAAGGTTGACCTGGGTGGGAGATCTAGGAGTAGATCTGGGATGGATGTGATGGAGGTCCCTGTAAAGGCAGCCTCTGTGTGGGATATGAAAAGCCACAAAGAATTTTCACGAGTATCTGAAGGTCCAAACAACTGGTACCATGAAGGGAGTTCGTTTTGAGCTCTGCACCCCACCACACTGAGCTGGAGAGCCAGCCTGGTCAGCATCCCTTACAGCTTTTTTCCCCAAAGACACGGACTGCCAGCTCCAGGTGGCAGTAATGAGCAGAGAGCCAGTCGGACTTTGGTAACCTGGGGAGCTAAAAGCATATGGAAGTAGGGCTCAAGGCAGGAAAGATGGGCCTGATCCGGGGCCCATGCAGGCGGCCCCCATGCTATGCCTGTGAACCGCGTGGAACAGGGCTGTCCAACAGGCACTGTGTGCTGAGGGCCCAGGGCCAGGGACAACACTGTGGCATGTGGCTTTCACAACACTGAGACCAATGTTTGCTTGATGCCGGCATACAGATTTTTTCTCAAGATGCTTTACTGTTGCAAAAGAAATGCCAATTAATCAAGCAATGACTTTATGAGAGCACTCTGCTGGTGAGGAAAGGGGTGGTCCTACTTTAGAGGTCCAGACCAGTGTAGAGGAGATGGTCAGGACCTGCTCACAGCTGAGGTTGGTGCATACATTTCCACAAAGAAGGTGGCAATTTATCTAGTAGAGCTTCCTCCCTGCTCATGTCAGGAAGTCCTAGCATTTGATATTTAAAATCCTCCCTGGGCTGGTAGAGTTATAAGTTATGTACAGCTGGAACACTCCACAAACATCATCGGCTCACTGTTTGGAAATCCGTGCCGCGCCTCCGCCCCAGTGTGCCTCTCGGTGTGGGTGAAGTGTGAAGCTTTTAAGCCATGCATCCCTTGGGTGGGGGAGGGGCCAGGGGGCGTAAACGGGTGCTGTGCACGCTCCAGGACATGCCGAGGATAGCTTCTCACACCAAGGTACTGCTAGAAACGCATTTTTGCCAAAAGGTGTGTCTGGCGATGGTGAAACCGAACCGTCTGAGGGGTTTGCAGTGCGGCTCAGATGTCGATGGCCATCGGTGCAATTTTTACGACTGCTGTACGCAGGATCCGGCACAGATTACAAAAAGGAGGCTGGATCAGCTTTCTTGACCCGGCTTAGGAAGTAAGAAACTTTAAGATATTCATGAAGTTTAATTGCCCAGCGTGAGAGTTAATATTTAAAGAGGGGATCGGGTATGCTTCTCCTCCACCAACCAGCAGCGGCTTGATGGAAACTTCAGAAGGTGCAGAAGACATGGGTATGCACTGACTCACACGTAGGTACCGATAGATGTGAAGGCACTGACACGCGTAGGCATTGATTCACACATAGGCACTGACACACACACACTCCCAGACTGACACACATGCCTGCACTGACTGACACACACACACGCACCTGTACTGACCCACATACACTCCCAGCCTGACACATACACCCACACTGACACACGCATGAAGCCCACAGCACCTTCCCCTGAATGCTTGGGGTCCCGCCTCTGCAGCGGAGCGGCATGTCGGCCCTGTAGCACTTGTTATTTATAGGATCAGGGCTGTGCTGCGTGACGCGGTGACCCAGACGGCAGAAGGGGACAAAGTCATGCGACGCCGGATTCATTTCAAAGTCCAGCCCCCCCCCATAGACGCACTTGCAGAAACAGTTCACAGAGTCACCCACGTCCCTCAGTCTGCTAAATCAGCAGCCATCCAGCCCCACTGTCTCTGACGTCCTCCTTCACCTGGATAAAGTTACCTTTTAGTCTGGTACCTGCCGGAACCTTCCGTTGCCATGGCGTCATACTTCTGTGCCATCACGGGGTTGACAGCGGTTAGATATCTCTGTAGGAGGGCAGGCTTGCACTAGGAGACTGAACAATGAATTTGTGTTCCTTTTTTCCTCTTTTTCTTGATAATTTAGTCTGTTGCTGGTTCTGTATTATTGTTTTTATAGTATATAAAAAAATCATTAGAAAGTGGGGGGGGGGGGGGGGGGGGGGGGGGGGGGGGGGGGGGGGGGGGGGGGGGGGGGGGGGGGGGGGGGGGGGG
>JAODLD010000001.1:51975909-51989488 GCA_026781065.1 Mormyrops boulengeri
TTTGACATATATATTTTATATATGTGCACTAAGTAAGTGGCATCAGTTAGATTTAGCAACGCATACGGGACTTGAGTACTGAACAATTTTTTAGGTGGCTGAATACATTTTTTATAGTATATAAAAAATCATTAGAAAGAACCCCCTCCTCCCTAATGACAGAGAGTCTGTATACAGTATAGGTTTGTAAATGATGGCAGGTTGTTCGGGTTTCAAAGCTGTTAAGGATAAATAAATGCCAAGGCACCCCCTGCTGGTGAGAAATGCCCTCCATTCACACCAGAGGGTGTCCTGCCCCTCCATGTGTCAGCGTGTTAATTAACTTAGCCTTAATTGGATTTGTATTTCTACCGGTTCTAATGCCTCGTTTTGAGGACAGTCAAACAGGTATTTGATTTATTATTGAAGTGTACTTACCCCAACACTAAATCCTAATACTAGAAAAAGATTCTTCACACTAATTTGCTCTGTATACTCAGATATGTATAGCTGTGAGTATGGTGACACAGGCTGTGTCTGACTCCTTCCTGCAGACCACGAGTCGCGTGAGCATGAGAACACAGGCCATGCTGAAGCACCGGAGAACTCGTACCTCCTTGCAAAGATGCCACTGCTCCCTAAAGACCACATGACCAGGAAGAAGGCACAGGCCGTGCAGAATGACCGCAAGCGGCAGCAGGGCAAGTCACGGTCGGTGGGGCACGCGGACTACTCCCTGCTGGGTGGCGACAAGCTTGTGAGTGAGCTGGTAAGTGTTGGCCAGGCCGCGTGGCAGTGAGGGGGCGTGGTCCACTGCCCACACCCTGCAGAGTGATGAGGCCTGTCCCCGTTCCGCTCCTCAGGGCCCCTGCAGGAGGAAACTGGATGGGATCATCCAGAGGATGAAGGACACATCACAAGTGATGGCCCTATCCCTATACCTCCCGAACTGTGACAAAAAAGGCTTCTTTAAGCGCAAGCAGGTATGCACCCGTGCATTGCACGCTACATGCTACAGCATGCTGTTGTTGAGGCTGCGATCAGGGGCTGGAGTGCAAGGATCTGAACCAAGCAACTCCATTACCCATCAGGATGTTCAATTTCTCCCCATAAGGTGGCTCTGTTACCCATCAGGCCATGCGACCGCTCTTTCCATTCTCATATGACTACAAGTGCAATGATTTGACCTCCAAATCAAAGCAATCCTTCACACTGTGTAGTTTTTGGCTACAGAAACAGGTGTGGATCCTGCTCCAGTAATATAACCTTCCATCAGTTAGTGTATTTACTGATCTTGTATATTTTTGTATTGACAGTCATGCGATATTCCCTTGGAAACATACATTTTGCAATCTTTGGAATAGTGCTGGGCTGTTTACCCATTCATCCGCTATACTGATTACTATTTCCTGTACGGTATGAATTATTAATACACCACCATACAGTAGCATAGCTGTAATGATAGCTCTGATTGTGTGTGTAATATATAAAAGTATTTTGAGATAATGAAATAGTTAATCATGAGTCAAGTGCTGGGTATGTCATACGCAACATAGTGTTAGTATTTATAAATGTTTGTGCTTGGGAAGTCGAAGTGACATGCATAATTTTCTTTTGGAGAGATAATGGATTAGCCACAATATGCCAGCCTTTATTTGGACTGCTGAATACGTCATGTTTTATTACTTATTTATTTTTTGCAGAGGTTAAACGTTATTATTAGCTTTTAAATTGTTTGTGTTCGGGAAGTTCCAGTGACATTGCGAATTTTAGTTTGAGAGTGGAAATACCTATTGCCATTTTCGATTTACCAAAAAAGAAAAACTTTTACCTGTGTAATTCAGCGTAATATGTTAACAGATCATCACACTTACATATATCCCTCTGAGAAATACTAGTAATGTGTGATCGGGTGCAGGTCTCTAAATTGGAGAAAAGAATTAATTTGGGTCGGCGCCGGGTGGATGATTTAAGCACACATACGATTTCGGGTCACTACTTAGTGTGTGCAGTCAGACGTCGGACATTGGCGAGGTTTGGCTCCAGAACCCGTCGCGAATGGGGAGGATTTGCGGATGATCGGTAGAGTCACTAAAAATGGTAATATGTGCTCATTTCTATAGTTCAAACCCTAAATATGACCCCAGTCATGCTCCCAAAACAGTTTAATTTCAAAGTTAGCTTAATACAGAAAGAAAACAAATCTTTGATGTAAAAATAGAGTGTCATTTCTCACAGTAGCACATTTACAGTAAAGTACACTAATGCCACCCCTACTAATCCATGGAACACGGCATTGGCTGCCGTTTTCTTTTGCATTCACAGGTAAAACGAGTAAACGATCCCTCTCAGTGTTTATAGGGAAACCCGGGACGCGCATTTGCTATATGTACGTAAACATTAGCACCTTTCAAGAAATGTATCATTTTTGTGCGTTGAATTTACGTTAACGTGTATTTACTTAATTTACTATTTTGTAATAGTATTTTCTAATATTTATGTAACCATTAGCGTTCCAAAGGGAATCAACTTTGCGAATGTCTTGTAAAGGTACAGTACATGTAGGCCTACACCAAAAGGAACGTTTCAATAAGAAAGCCACGTTTTTAAGGGATTTTTTTAAAGTGATTTATATTGGATGTCTTGAAACTTCCCCAAAAACACAGTGGAATCTTCATTAACTAAATTTTTCATTTTTTACACATTTTACACTTATAAGCATGAAAACTTATAAATCACTACGAAAATTAAACATAAACATCAGGGTTTTTCGAGGATTTCGCAGATGTGCGAAAAAATCGCGGATGCAAAAAACTTCGGTTCCAATAAAATTTTCGCGGATCTGTGAATTTTCGAATCACGGTCGAAGCGCGAATGCACGAGGGCTGACTATATATAATACACGCACACACATATATATCGATGTGTGCCCTTGTATTGATTACTTTGGTTATTTTTCAAAACTAACATCCAATGATTTCTAAATCATATTCCAGATATACACTAATATTTATAACTGTAGTTGGTCTCATTTGTGTGAAATTTACAAGAAAATTGTGTGTCACACATTGTTTTACATACAAAGAATGGATGGAGTGACTGGTTCAAGATGGCACCACACTCATCGCCCCTTGGCCTATAGCTGGAGACTTGCTTGTTATGTCTAGTAAATATATATCTTTGTCTCATCCTGTAAAGCAGCCCCGTTTCCCATCAGGCCATGTGATCATTCTCTCCGTAAGGTGACCCCATTACCCATCAAACTTTGTGGTAGTTCTCTGCATAAAGCAGCTGTTACCCATCATTCCATGCAATCACTCTCCCCCTAAAGCTGCTTTATTTCTCATTAGGCCATGAGATTGCTCTCCCCATAAAATGGCTCCATTTCCCATCAGGCTGTGTGATCACTCTCACCCTAAAGCAGCTCCATTTCCCATCAGGCTGTGCGATGCGATCCCTCAGTCTGTAAAGTGACCTCGTTAGCTATTAGACCGTGTGATCGCTCTCCACATAAAGCAGCTCCATTTCCCATTAAGCTGTCTGATCACTCTCCCCATAAAGCAGCTGCATGTCCCATTAGGCTATGTGATCGCTGTCCCAGTAAAGTGGTTCTGTATCCGACCAGGCTGTGCCACCTCTCATGAGTGCTCCATGCCCATTAGCATTTCGCTAACCTCTTCCTTCCCCCACAGTGTAAGCCTTCCCGTGGACGCAAGCGAGGGATCTGCTGGTGTGTCGACAAGTACGGGGCACAGCTGCCCGGCACAGACTACAACGGGGGCGACGTCCAGTGCAAGGATCTAGAAAACACTGGAAACACCAATGAGTGAGGATTCCTGGCCCCGCCCAGCACAATCACTGCCCCTTCCCCACCTTGTCCTGCTCCGCCCCCTCCTCCCATGCAACACTTTGACATTTGAGATGCAAAAGAGACAAGGAGAGCAAGTGAGAATGAAAAACGAGCGCCGGCACGGAATGCCAGCTGGGTGGCTCCCCGACTCTCGCTGCTGGACGCGGGTCCGTACAAACAATTTGTTGAAATATATAGAAATATTCATTTATTTTTATAGCAGCTGGGGTTTCAGCACCGGACTATATCTTTGCAAACTAAGCTAACAGAACACAAGGCACTAAGAGATAATGTCTGCCTGTCTCAATGATGATACCATTATGTTTGAGATCATAGTAGTTCTGTACATAAGAATGATTTTGTTATCTCAGCACACACACATGCACACACATACTGACACAAACATACAGTACAGATACCGTTCTTACTCTCTCATGTCTGATCGTCACATGGCTGCTTTGCAGGAAACCTCATTTTCGGGACAACGCCTGATGAGACCCCTCAGGTCTGCACATGCTAGATATATTTTAGGGATAGTAATGCAGGGGTGTGGGTGTGTAATGCGTGGCTGTGTGAGCTCGAGGGCACCTTACTCCTAGTGATGTGTGTATGTGGGGGGGGGGGGTGTCTATGTGCAGGCACCAGTTGGGCTTCCTGTTACACCGACACCCCCCGTCACTGATTTGCATACTTTGTTTCACACGTTTCCACTCCTGCAAACCCTACATTCAAATTCATGGCTTGGAGAGGTCCTGCTCTTGCTCATAGCACTTCCTAAACTTACTGGGGTGGATTTCACCACAAATAAATAAATAAGATTATCTGCATTGTTCCTGCCATCTTGCCACAAGATGGCACTGTGCCGGGCCCTCTACCTGCTCCCCACGTGTTCCTGAACTTTGCCACAACATTGCCCTGTGTGGGGCCCACTGCCTGCTCTCCACATGTTCCTGCCACTTTGCCACAAGATGGCACTATGTCAGGCCTCGTGCCCACTCTCTGCCTGTTCCTGCCTTTTTGCCACAAGATGGCACTGTGCAGGGCCTTCTGCCCACTCTTCGCATGTTCCTGCCACTTTGCCACTTGATGGCATTGTGCTAGACCCTCTGCTCACTCTCCACGTCTTCCTCTACTGCGAGGTTCACCTGCATACCAGCACACCCCTGCCTGGCCTTTGGTGCGGTCCCGTATGTAAATTTCAGTGCCTTCCCACACACAAATACATTTCAATGTGAATTTGCATAGAAAATGAGGGTTTCGAATTTAAACAAAAAAATAAAAATAGTGATGTTAAACCATTAGCTGCAGCTGTATGGGGGGAGGTGAGTTTTCTCCTCATGGAAGCACATCGCTATCAGTCACAGCAATGATGAACCTTCAAGGTTTGAGAAACATTACCAGCAGAAATGCCCCCCCCCCCCAGCACTCAAGCCACCCCCATGCTCTAGGGCACATGTTTTATGTAAATTTTCAACTTCCTTCTCTGTAAAATGAATCTCCCCTGTTTGTGTCTAGTCAACCATGAGTAAACGCTACTATGAAGAGTACTGTGTTTCCAAAGTAGCCCAAAATCCAGAGTTTTGACCGGCCTCGGGTTATCTAAGGGCGGGGGGGGGGTCAACACAGGCTATATTCCTGGGTTACAGTGAATGAGCAGATTCACATTCAAATGGTCAGATTGGGGAATTTCACCACCTCATCTTCTCAGCCCACTGATAGAAGCTCTTAGATGATTTAACATGAACTATATTCAAAATGGGCTTTGATTAGCATGACACAGACGCGTGCAGGACTTGGAACGGGGAGTGACTTGAGGGCAGCTCCAAGGGTCTCCCCTGTGAAGCAGAGTCATCTCTAAGGCCAGGAGGCCTTTCCCAGGCACAACATACATATGACTTAAATACCACTATCATGGACACACAAAGGAGCGACTGGGAGCTGGGAGCCAGGGCCTGCTGGGCGGGGACCAAAGCTGCAATCTGAGACACCTCACTCAGACCCCCGCTCGCTCACTCTCTCCTTTCCACTGGACAAGACGTCCGACGTACCTCCAAGGCTGAGCTGTCTGTTGGGCCCTGACTTCTGGAGAAATCAGCCAATGGGTCTCCTATAGCTGTAACAAACTAGTGGAGACATCCTGAAAATGTGCCCCTATTAACCAAGGAAAACGCCCTGGTCCCGAATTGCGTGGTCTATTCCGCTTTTACTGACGGGAGAAGGGAGAAGAGGACAAAGGGCAGGTCAACTTTCATGTAAAAATCCCATCTTGGTACAAATCCGATTCAAAAGGGAAATATCGGGTAACTTCATTTGCACCTTCTGCCCTGTCAAAATGCAAATGTCAAAACCGAACTCCAAGTCGCACCATTATGTTCTCCATATTGCAGTCCTTGTTATCTGGCTCATTCTGAGCATTCCACCTTGTTATATTAGTGCAATGTTCACAATTTTTCTATAGCAGTACAATACAGCAGTGATGAACTGCTTGTTATATCAGCACCGGACGTAAAGTTTGTGGAAATAAAAAAAATCACGACCATGATAAAATCCAACTTTTGGAAACTTCTAATAAACTCTTATGGAAAAAAATCTAATTATTAAGAAAGTGAATATCACTGTGTAATATTTATTCATTTAACTCATAATTTATGTACTCTCAATCTTTGTCTTTTTCTATGACAAAGCATTTATTTAAATAAAGTTATGTATTCATTTACTGGTGGTTTTATCTTGTGTCCTTTTTCAACACCACCAGGGGGTTCATTCACAACATGCAATGGTCATTTATGGACAAAAGCAGGTATGAATAACGGCGATCAACAGCAATGCAGTGAGGTTGAGAATGAGGATCCAGATTTACCAAGACGCAAATGATATTGCAGCCCAAACCATCACCGATCCAACCCCTTGCTGCACTCTGTGTATGCAACCGTCCGAGTGGCAACCCTCCTCTACACTGCAACTCTCCTGGATGTGGGAGAGACAGTGAAGGTGGACTCAGAGAACAGCACATCGTCCACAGTCCAAGATTTGTGCTGCTGGCACCACTAAAACTGACATTGGGCATTGGAGCAACCAAGGGTTTGGCTTATAGCAGCCTGGCCATGAATATTGACCCTGTGGAGCTCCCAGTGAACAGTAATTTGATGGAAATAGGAATGAACTGGGCAGCTGTGGTTTTATGTTTTTCGGACACGATCCAGTATAGGACCCAAACATCCCTTTCAGACGGCTTCCTCTTGCGTCCACAGTCACTCCTGTTGGATGTGGTCCGGCCTTTCTTGTGGTATGCCGACATTACCCTGGATATCATACCTTTCTTAACACCACAAAGACTTACTATCCTGCTCACAGAAGCACCAGCGAGACACGCACCAACAATTTGTCCTCTTTTGCACTCTGTCCCATTATGTTGTGTATAGCAATATTTTATGTACAGCTGTATCTTCTAATTCAGTCTTCACAGTGTGCTCTTACTGATGAAATGTGCAGTCAGTGAAGACAGGCCACCAGGCCATGCATATATAGATGTGAAACCCCAAACACTATTAGCCAGGTGTTTCAGTTTCATTGTCCAACCCCTGTATATCACACATTTTGTATATCCCTGACTTGAGGCTGTAGCCTCCAGGATAGGCTCTGGACCCCCCGTGACCCTGAACAGGACAGGCGGTCGCGGAAAACTTATTGAAGGACGAATGGACGTACATTTTATGTATTAATTAGTTATACAGCCACATACCCAACTAGAAAAGAAACTTTGTGAACAAACATGTTGGCTTGAAAACACTAGCTACATAAAGCTTGAAAAAGTTCTGCAAGTTTAAGTTTTCCCGTTAAAGACAATGAGTGAATTGTGATTGTCTGCGGGAGGCTCCACCGACATGTTAAACCTGGAACCGCAATGACCTATTGCCTAACTATGCAATGTTTGGGGACCCTGCCATCAAAAGTGTGAAAATGCCGCCAGTTAAAATTTTTCCCCATTAAAGTCAATGGGTGAAATCTGATTGGCTGTTAGGGGCTCTCATTGACTTTGCATAGGTGAAATTTGATTGAGTAGAGGAAAGGACCTGGGTTCGAGGACATCCACCAAATGTCACCAGTTGCTTTAGTGTGACCCCATGACTGTATGATTCAAGTGAGTTTAGCTTCAAAGCAAATTAGGCGTTTGACAGGACAACCCAGTAGAATGGGGGGGTGGGGGGCAGCTTAGAAAAGAACAAGCGCACCCCACCACTGAGACAAAGGAGGGTGGAAAGTATGATGGTTGTAGTCCTAAAAACTGTAGGAGGTGAAGCATACAGAAAATACAGGGGCAGAGGATAAGCTGAAAAAGGACAGTATGTTGGCTCTGGAACTGGCATGTTGTTTATGTACAGGCTGAGTTAGAAGAGCAGTAGCACAGCTATACATTAAATATTGCAATCCACACAACACAATGGGAGACACAACGGGCGCTCTATTTTTGACACTGATGTGGCGCCATACTAAGCAGAAAAAAGACATTCGGTCTAATTTCCCTATTAGGTGGTTCAACAGGGTGCAATAAATATAATTACCACTCTACACCTGTCTGGTCCTAAAAGTTTAACACATCACTGGCTGCCTTAAATTACCCACCTTTAAACAGCATACCAGTGTAGCATCACATCAAATACAGAAAATGACTGGGCATTAAAATAAGCATACCAGATAACCCATGTCAGGGAGAACACTTTGAGCTGCATACAGTTTTACAAATTACCTTAAAACTGAAATGCTTCTGTGCTTGGCTCAATAGTTCAGTTTTTCTTATGCTATGATTAGTTTGTTTCCTTAGTTGAAAGACTCACCCAGCTGTTTCACATTAATATTAGTGGCACATGCATGAATATAGGAGACTGACCAATCAGCACACAGCAAGAACTTAGTGGATAAGTGAAATCCAGGCCTTTTTAATTGAAAAGGTAATTTGTGAATCCTGTCCTAGCTAAAAGTGTCCTCCCTGACATGGATTATCTGGTCACCCTAATTAAAAACACACAGGACACTATGTCAAGACTCGGTGTATTTAATGAGAGACTATATTAAACACAGGTATCTGTAATGCTGTATAACTAAACGTGTTCTAATACATTAATAAGTCACTTGGTCTTTCATAAGTAAAAAGTATTTTACCCATTTGCATTCAGCCTTAGTACTATGTACAGAACAGCTTTCTAGAGAACACAGAGCCCCCTGCAGGACACATGCAGGACAAACAAGTTTCTTATCATCCTGCAGAGTTTCCTAGTGTCACGCGGATGGATCGGAGAGTTTGATTGCGTCCAAGTGGGTCTTAGCCAATGGCTCATGATGTGCACCTGTAGCGGGATTATCCCACTAAGAGGCTGCGTCAATAAGGCCACTCCGTGATAACAGTCAAAACCCTCAGGTAAAATATCTCCTGATCATAAGCTCAAGCTACACTGGAGCTATCACATAATTCAGAGAAGTCAACAGAAACATACTGGAACTGACAGATATGACTGGAGATAATCAATGGACACATACTCATACTGACATACATGAATGAGGATGGTCAGCGATAATCATGCTGTTAATAGGGATAGTCAATGTAGTAAGGATAGTCAATGATAACATATTGATACTTACAGACACTACTGGAGAATGTCAACAGTAACATACCGGTAGTGAGACATGATTGGGGACAGTCGAGGAAAACATACCAGTACTGATGAACATGATTGGGGACAATCATTGGTAAGATACCAGCACCGATGAACATGACTGGGCATAGTCAATAGTAATATACTGGTACTGATGGACATGATTGGGGATAGACAACAACATACTAGTAGGGACTGAAACAATTGGAGATAGTCAACAGTAACACACAAGTACTGAAAAACATGAATGGGGATAGTCAATGGTGACCTACCAGTATTGACTGACATGATTGGGGATAGTCAATGGTGACCTACCAGTATTGACTGACATGATTGGGGATAGTCAAAGGTAACATACTGGTACTGACAGACACAATAGGGGATAGGCAATGGTAAACACTCTGCTGTGATAATACTCCTCTATTAGCCTTGCATTATGTGCGTCTGTTACAGAGTTTACTTGTGGGGATACATAGATCACTTGGCTGCAATGTCCAGCCCATCCTGCCTGGAGCTCCAGACCGAAAACAGCATTCAACTTTCTTTTTACGATTAAACTTTCTGTAATTATGATTAATTATAGTATAACTGTTAAATGAATGTACCCTTTTATTATGTGATGGACAGACACTTTGCCTGCAAAACCTCGACGGGCAATCATTCAAAACAGATGGACTGGTTGGTGTATGGCTGGTTGGAGGTATACCTTTGCTAATATATAGGACTAAGCTGGCCTGTGCAGTATGTAGGATATAATTACCCTCAAGCTTTACTGCGGCTGAACAAACATGAAAGGCCCAAGGCTTGAATTAGGACAGCTGAACAAATAGGTCTTGGGATGCCTGAGTTACCAAGACAACAGGATGCAGTTATAAAAAGGAGCAAGAAGGAGGGTAACGAGCACACATCTTCAGTCTGATCAGGCTGTGGACTCCAAGTATCCCAGCTTCTCCTTTCCACTCACCACCACTCATTTGTACGGAGAAGAACACAGGAACATGGGTATGAGAAGAAAGAGCAGCATACAGTCTCATAGCTACGCCTACAAAGAGATAGACACACACATCCATTTGGACATGCCTAGGCCCCAGTTTCTGCGCTCCTGGAAGTGGGTGATAGTATTGAGCTATTTTCGCAGTGGTGTCGGTGGCTCTGTTTCCAGACCGCCAAGGTACTGGCTGCAGTTGGGGTTGCCCCTCACCATGGGGGAATCCAGGATCTGCCGACCCGTGTAGGGGTTCACACACCAGCACTCGCCTCTCTGTCCAGCGACTGACATCTTGCACTGGATGCAGATGGGGGAGGAGGGAAAACAGGCCTTAGGACAGACTTAGGTAAACTGACTCTTGGAGGGGTCCTCTGCTGATGTAGGTTAACAAAGTGAACTGTCAGACTGACTACAAAAAGTATTAAATGCATAATGAGACACAATATCAGCTAAACTCTTGCCACACGACAGCTGAGAGGATCCAGACATGCACGGGGGATAGAATTTGGGAACGTACCGAAAACTGTTTCTGTGGGATGACCCAAAGTGCTTCCTCACCATCCCAGCCCTCGGTATTCCATGATGTCATAAGCTCACCTGCTTCAAGTTGTACTGCCCCTTTTTGTCACAGTTTGGGATGTGCACTGCATAGAGGTCCTCCAGAGGCCCTCGGGTCTCACTGAAGGGCATCTTGGAGATCCGCTCCAGAGCCTGGTCCAATTCCTGCTGACACTGGGTCTGCCCGGCCCAAACAAACCCAGATAAAGGAGTTAGGACCAGCTGGATTCCCTCTTGTATTCTGCTTGTCCTCCCAACACATACACACTTTGCAAGTAGGAACCTGATATATGCAGTATACACCACAAGAGGGAACTGTTGTGCCATGTGGGGAAAGAGCTAGGCTACAAACAGGCCAGTGTGTCAGGAGGCTAGAAACCATTTACTCTTCACAAAGGAGCCAGCCCCAGACAGGCGGGTTCCAACCTGTAACCAGCAGTGATCACTTACTGGTTTCAGGCAAGGTGCTTTGCCATCGTCCACTTTGCTCAGTTTCATTTTGCTCTTCATTTCCTGCCTGTGCAGCCACATCGCAGCCTTCTTGCCCCCACCCCATGGGCTGTCCTTGGGTGGCCTCTTTATGGTAGGTACCTCTGTCTGAGCCCCCTCCATTGGGTCCTGGGCCTGTACTAATGACAAAATCCAGAGCGCACCATCCTCCTGTAATCACCCATTAATTACTTGTATAGTCTTTTTATGATTATGTTGAAGTTACAAATTCTTTTTAAAAGAAGAACATCCCAGGCAATGGGAAAATGCGAGATGCAGGGGTACATCTGGGGCTTTGAACAGGGTGCCCATCATACAAGATGCAGAAAAACTGTTACATGAGTCAGCATTCTTTACACATTTCAGAGATGCAAAATGTTGTGGTCTGACCAGTGGCCTGTACTACGAAGCGGGGTCACTGTCTTATCCGGGTAACTTGTCGCAGTTTAAATGGACTTCATATTCGTTCACTTACATTTTGCCCAGACTACCTTAAATCCGACAAGTTACCCTGATAAACCAGTAGCCCCGCTTCGTAGTGCAGGCCACAGGTTCACCTGCTCGTTAACAAAGACAATCATGGGGCTGCACCCTGAACATATATACAGATATTAAAGATGGTCGACTGGTGCCAAGAATGGTGGTTCCAGCATCTCAAAAACAGCCAAATTCCTTGGATTTTCCTGCACTACAGTGTAGGACTGACGCGATTAGTCGGACGTCAACGCTGAAAATGCGTCGATATCAATATTTTAAATCGACTCATCGTTTTTTATGATTTTAATAAAATTACCTTTATGATTTCTTATGCTCTTCAATCGATTCATTATAACAGATGCTCTCCTTTAATGTCACTACGTAATTATGGGAGTAGCTCAAATTATCACAGAAGAAAAAGGTGGTTTTACCCTATGCGATGGTATATACCGTACCGCGGTACTATAGCGGTTTTCGTGAGCAAAGGAAGAGAAAACAGAGGCGATATTCTAGATCGCCAGAAAGGGAAAACCTATCCGTATATTCATGTTTGTTAAATTACCATTAGTACGGAAAGATTCTTAATATCCTTTGTATTTGTAGCTGCTAAATACACTCATTGTTAAAGCCATAAAGTTGAAAATGTTTAGACTAAAATCTGGGCTTATTGACGGTGCCAGTGTGTGCGTTCGTGCGCGTTGTACTGGCAGCGACCAATATCGTTATCGCAAACTAAAACTTAATCGGAAATAAGCTGCGCTTATTTAATTTATTAAGCATGAGTATACAGCAAATTTATACAGATTACTAACTTTTGGTCATCACAATACGCAACCTGTTAACATTTTAGGCGTACTACTAATCTGCTTATCGAATTGTGGGCAAAAATAATCTTCATATAGTGCCACCATACATCATCTAAGGCCCTGCAATGGCATATATTTGTTATCGTCAAAATTAACTTCAATTAAACGGTCAAGTTGATTTTCTGGAAGAAAATTGTTTAGATTACTCCACCGATCACTAAAATAGTTGGTAGAGCAATCTATAGAAAAATAGTCGTTAGTGGCAGCCCTACTACAGTGTCTAGAGGTAGGTGTGATGAACAAAAATTATAAAGGCAGCAGAAGTTCATGGGCAAAAAAAAACATCAGAGGGAGAACATTAAGATTTGTTTAAGCTAACAAAGGCAACAAGTATATAAAAAACAGCTTAGTACAACTGGGGCATACACAAAGTCTCCTTTGGAAATACAGCTTAAGCAGTGAAGCAGTTCTGAGGCAAAAGGGGGTCCTACTGAGTACTTTGTACCTAACACACCCAATACAGTGGGTACTCCATGGGCATCGCCACCATTAAATCTGAGGGGGACGTGTCCCCAGTGCTGCCCCTCCCTACACGCAAAACACGCGCTGTGCGTAGGGCCCCACGATCCATGGGGGCCCCATTTTCCACAAGGGGACGCATTCTCTGCAGATGCACAAAGGATGCGCATCGCTGCCGTGAGGCGCGTAGAGCACCAAGTCAGCCCAAGGCAGGAGAGAAAAAAAAAAGAGACGAGTAATCTGACACCGCAAGGTTGTAAAC